>BQNB010036582.1:17882-20382 GCA_026074375.1 Tanacetum coccineum | reverse complement strand
ACCAACATCATCATCAACCAATGGTGATAATTTGGTAGGAGGAGGACTTTCATCGAATGTCACGTTGAGTGATTTTTTGATTTTCATGGCGTGTTTATTCAAGATAATATAAGCTTTGTTATTTTGAGAACATCATAGAAAAACACATTCGCTTTTTTTTTTTTTTTTTTTTGTTTTTTTTTTTTTTTTTTTTTTTTTTTTTTTTATCTTTTTTTTTTTTATTTTTTTTTTTTTTTTTTTTTTTTTAACTATGACTGTGGGTCAAAATGTTAGATAGTCTTTAGTGTTTAAAATGAAGCACTTGCTTCCAAACACTTTGAAGTATTCTAAAGTGGGTTTCCTACCTCTATATATTTCATAAGAGGTTTTTCCTATAATTGATCGGATTAATATTCTATTAAGAATATAAGTAGAAGTGTCAACGGCTTTGCACTAAAACTTTTGTGGCATGGATTGTTCATTTAACATAGTCTTAGACATTTCTTGTAATATACGATTTTTCCTTTCAACAACCCAATTTGATTGTGGAGTACGAGGAGCCGATAAATTACGAGTAATGCCTTGTGCAGCACAAAAAGCTCTGAATTGTATTCATTATCAAATTCACAACATGGTTCCGTTCTAATCAGAACTTATAGGAGCCATCCTATTGTGATTTTGGATTTTCTTACTCAATATTTCAAATTTTCCAAAAGCTTCACTTTTGGTTTTTAAAATTTTTGTCCAAGTATATCTTGAATAATCATCCACTGTTACTAATGTATATAAGTTACCTCCATAACTCCTAATAGCGGATAAAATCACATATGTAAAAGTTCTAGCATCTATTGTAGAAAATCATTGTTTTTTGCACTTTTTAATTCTAAAGTTAGAGTGAATAAAAAAGACCTCAAAAGTCAGATGTGGACATAGTAAATTAGGACAGAGAGAGTAATAAATTTGTATATTTAAGAATATACAAGATGTGTTCATCAATAAAAAATAAAAATTAAAACTAAGGAATCATATTGCATACCAAGGTACTCCTTTGTTACCAAAACTTCTGTATCTTTTGCCTAATGGGTGGCAATTGGTCGAGTTTGTTAGGTTTGTGGTGGGTTCTGGTATGGGGGTCTGCTAGCCTTAAAAAGAAACTGACACATTTATATATTTGGGTAATAAGTCAAATCTACACCTTTTTTACATGTATAAACATACCCGATCCAAACTACATTTAACCCGTGTATATACTTGGGTTGGTGGGTTAAATAGGTTACACGGGTTGAATAGGTTAAACCGGTTTCGAGTTGACCCATTTAACCCGTTTTATAAACAAAGTTGGCACGTTACACGGGTTAAATAGGTTAAACGGGTTTGTGGGTCGACCCGTTTAACCCATTTAACTCGTATAATAAAATATATGTAATTTTTAATATAAGAAAAAATAAAAATAAATGGGTTGGCGGGCCAGGGTGATTATTTTTTCCCAACCCGAACCTGACCTGTTTAATAAATGGGTTAGATAGGCCGACCCAAACCCAACCCAAAATCTAATCAGACTCAACCCGAACCTGTTAATTTTTATGTCGTTTCAAGTCGAGTCAGAAATTGTCACCCCTATTTTTGCCTAATATGGGACGCGACACTTGTTTTTTCACATAAATAATCTAGACTATTGTGTAGTTGTTGTATGAGGTGTTATCAACCGCCACTTCAACAATAATAGTTTATAACACTATTATAATATAAACATCAATTTCAGTTATAAAATGTTGGTTTTCAGGTCTTGTTAATCAAAAATTATTTGGATAATTCTTAATTTATGTATAGTTCATTTTTTGAATAAAATATTCGAATAAAATAAAACTTGATTGCGAAACTTTTAAATAACCCACCAAGATATGTAACAAACGCCTTCAAACACATCCTTGAGCCGCTTGGAAACTTTAAATATTTTTGAAACAAGAAGCCAATACTCATATGAGAGAAGAAAGTCCTTTGATACTCTAATTCCCCACCAATTATAACAACATTAAATCATTAACTGACGAGCCAATTGCTAGAGAAAAGGCAGGTGCCCGAAGTTGATTCCCACTAGCATTATACAAGAGGCAAATAATAGACTGTGTTGTGTGTCAAAACCCTCGAAGAGAAAGATTCACAACGAGTGGGCCAAGCTTTCATAGTAAACTCTCCAAGCATAAATATTATTTACTTATTGGGAATAGATTTGACCCATCTTTACAGGTACATCGTCTTCGGCAAGCAAAGCTGGATATCATCAATAAATTCACGTGTCGAATGTTTAAGGGAAGTCTGGTTCCCAGAGGATCTAACTGCCAAAGACCATATATCAATAATATTAGGAAGAAGAATAACAGAAGAAGTTATAAGAGATAAGGAGAAGAAGTGCTCTTCTTTAATACCACTTCGAGGAGAACGCTCGAAGGGGCCAAAGAAACTAATAAGCAGATATTAGCTCTCAAATTTGAAGCCACACTAACATATTTGGTTAATTCCA
>BQNB010036582.1:2882-12882 GCA_026074375.1 Tanacetum coccineum | reverse complement strand
TGTCGCACGGGATAAGTGTGACGCAAAGGCTTGCGAATGGTATTCCTTCCCTGGAGCGACAATTAATTTTCCGAGCAGACACAGCCGGGACCACATTAGTTTAGTCAATAAATTTAAGTGCCACGAGCGGGGATGGTTTTCCCGGGTGACGTGTCGCCCGGGAAACCAAAATTAATTAATTAATATGGCATAATCCCGGGCGGCATGTCGCCCGGGAAAGGGTTAAAAGTAAGTTTATTAAATAATTATTGTTAAGAATCTCCGGGCAACATGTCGCCCGAGATGATGTAAAATAATTTTATTAAATAATTTATTACAATTCTAAATCCGGGCGACATGTCGCGACGGGAAAGATTTTTAATATTTATTTTTAAATGTTTGATAAGCTTTAACAAATTTTATTAAGAGTTATCACAGGGCGATCTATTGTCGCCTGGGGATATGTCTTCAATTTTTTTTTGTACGAGCCTGCACAACAGACGATTTTTCAGATTTTTCTAGTATTTTTCACTGGGAAAAAATCTACAAATACCTCAATACATGATATAAAATTAAGAATCTCTCCCATTTACACTACCCACACTTGTAACCCAAACCACAATTATATTGTCATCGCATTTGATATAATAATGCTAAATACGCTCCACAAAATCAGAGATAAACTACAATATAATATAAAAAACGGTGGTCGACTGAAGTCACAAACTGTTCAATTTTCAGCCAAGGTTATACAATTCATACTTTTCACATAGATAATACTGTTCTTAAAAAGTTCACGGGGAAACAAATACTTCACATTAGGGTCGGAAAAGATTTAGTCTAGTATATATTGTAAGATTTGAGTATGTAACATGTGTAACATTATGACACATGTAGTTAGTGAGGACAAGATGCAGAAGCTGACGAGCTCACCGATTCACACTTAAACCTAAATACCCCCCCCCGCACCCTTCCATATATACGATGATTTGTTTAATAACGAAGTAAAAGCACGTACGGTAGCCTACTAGCTTGATCGATGATTAGTCACAGATCCTCATCATTACTCCTGGCTCATCATCCCCGAACTGCCACTCCAGTTGCCAACCCGTACTCAGGCTGTGACTCAAGCTGATTAAGCATTGAGAAAACTTATCGTCACCCTAAATAACCTCTTCCCTTTCTCCATATGAACATTGTTCACTTGTTTCGTGAGCAGCTTCTCCCTTTTTTTGAGCATTGCGATATCGGTGGAGTTCATGTGCTTTGAGATGGGGTAGGGAATGACCGTGCCCTGTATTGGCAAAAACACGTCCCGTCCAACAACTCTGTGGGAATGTGCCCCCGCTGCTTACCCCACCAGCGATTACATGGCATGATCTCATCCTCAGTGTAGGGCCACACCCTTGGGGGTGTTGGGGATCTAGACCCTGTAGCTTCAGTCATTCTCATCCTTTTGTAGTCACAAAAAAATATGATAGTGTATTTATTAGTCGGGTCAATACAGTTATTTCGAGACAAATCATTAAAGTGCGTGTATTGGAACCAAAACTTACATAATGAGATTTTGTCTCGGGGTTCTTAAGAATACGCTATTCTGCCAACGTAGGTGTGTCTAAGATAGAAGGAGTGTGGATCAGCGAGGGTACTCTCTAGTAGCTGAGGTCTCACATTGCACATTCCCTACACGTAGTTAAGATGAAACAAATTTAAAAATGACAATCAACATCAAAACTAAGCATCATTTAATTATATATATTATATATTTATATTATATATAATATAAATATTTATATATTATAGTATATATATTATGTTTATTACATGCTTATTCGGAGGGCATTCAGGCAATAGACCGGGATCCCTATCGGCATACGACCTTGCTCTTTGCCCTGGTTTTTTTGTTTATTTTGGGCAGCTCGGGTAAGGTTCTTTCGGGATCATTCAAATATTGAATGCAGCGTCATCAAATCTACCATCTGAAATGTACGAGGGAAAGTACGAAGTCTATGTCGCTCCCATGTCATAAGTGTCTCGTCCTCTTCAGGGACACCACATTTCTTTTTTGAGAGCAGCAGCTCTTCTTGTCATTGTAGATCTTTTGCATGGTATTGCTGGAGCTCCCTCGCGTAGTAATTAGTGGCCAGCTTTAGTGGTCGGATTTACATGTGGGGACGCAAGTCAATACTAGGTCTCCAATCATATACAGAACATAAGACAGAGTATTTAGAGATATAATTTATATTTTATCTAAAATTTTTATTTTATTTATGAATGATATAAATAAAATAAACTAATTCTAGATAAAATATACACAATTAAAGAAATGAACTACGATAATGAAATATAAACATAAAGGATATAAAATAACTTACCCCAATATTTGCCACGACCCCCGCTTCTGCTCCGGCGGCATTTCGCGACTAAGAAGGGTAGATGCACTTTTCCAAGGGGGCAATCTTATCCTAACGTGCCTCTCCTGATGGTTTGTTGCCTCCAATGAGCCGCATGGTCAACGAGAGGCATGAGGTCTCTCGTGTCGTTACCTCAAACCAGTTTCGGGACGGGGCCAATCTGTATCCGTGATGCCTTTATAAAGTTGGTTAGGATCCGGGCAGGTATGCAGCCTGCTTCCGACTTCTCATGCAAACCCAAATGAGGCTTTCGGGTGCTATTTTGTTCACTCTGTGATTGTTTGCTCCTTACTGTAAAATCAGTGAGTGACAAAGTCATAAAAATTCAAGGCAAGCAAATTCCAAGAATCAAGTTTATGCAATAATCCAGAAATTCTTACCTCGATTGCCTAAGCAAACCCCCATCTAGTAGTACGTGGGTACTGATATGGAGGGTGGAGATCATTCTCCGCCACCGTCACCGCCGTGACCTCGTGCTTGACATCAGCTGGACATCTGTACAAAGTAGCAATTAGGATAACATATAGAAATTCATGAACAAAAATAATAATAAGCATGCCTTAATCTTAATTCGATACACATCGCAAAATAAATATACACATTAGAACAATCCACAACAATTTCATTCATTCATTCAAAATAAGCGTATTTTACAAGTTACAACTAAAGATCAATCTTCTTCTTCACTAGAATAAACAACATTTACACCATCATCAATATCAAAATGTTTGAAGAGCGGTCTTTCATCATCAGAATCATGCTAAATCATGTGGATTGGGGTCTTAAGCTCATCAATTAATATCATCCGTCTTCATTATCAAACATTCAATGATAGGCGTGTGTCGCGTCAATCATCTATTGATTGACCATCTATATGCAAGGCCGCAATTTCCAAGTCATTCAAACTAGTAGAAAGTGCGAGATCAGATGAGTTGTCAACATGTATAACATATTAGGCCATCTCTACCACATTGAACCCCCGTTCAATAAACTTTTTATGACTCACCATGTTCGTAACGAACTTCCAACCGACGTGGTCGTAGGGCAATATCTTCAAGGTAGAAGCATTGCTATCGTTTGTATTTGTGTTGCTGTTTGAGAATGTATTGATCTTTTTAAAACGCCCCCCACCCCCCCCCCCCCACCCTACGTTTTTTTTCCTTGATTTTGTGTTATGTTGTTTCTAATGACAAAATTTTGGAATACATCTTTGATGCTTAGTGGCGAAACACTTAACTCGGAACAACACTGTTTTGAAAGACAAATATGAAAACTCAGAGGATTTGTTCAAGCTGACCATAATACATTTTTTCGTCCGGACCAGGCGAACAAATGCCGCTGTCATGTTTTGAGTTTGTGCGAAGTTCATCGATTGGAATGTGGCTGTGCTATGACAAACCTCACACGTTGGATCTACACTAAGAGTTGCTGAGATTGGAGTCTGTTGATGGTCCAACAATGCTTAAAGCGAATAACTCGCCCATGCTTTCGTTAAACAAGCTGGGTCTATTGTTTACGTGGCAGTTGACGGATCTATGAAGAAGATAGGATCAGATAGAGAACACAAAATATGATGTCGTTATTTTTACAGTTAAATACACATAATATGTTTAAGTTTACCTGCTTCCCAAACTAGCCGGGGAATTCTTCTTTCAGGTCTTTGTTAGGAAATTCACTGAAAAATGTTCTTGTGTTTAAAATATGTCGTCCAAAAAGATAAGTTTAAGAAAAAGCACCTACTTAAAGTTAGTGACGAGTCTAGATTGTCAGTGTAGTCAGGTAATTTTAAGTAGTTCACTCAGTTCTAGTTTCACTTTTACTAGTTTCAAAATAAAAACAACGTAAATCTTGAAATTGGGCCCGGTAAAGTTCGTGTCAGATTTCACAGGGACTGTTGTGAAGTACATACCATATCACTTTCTTCAATTCTTGGTGTCAAGTATAGAATAACCTGACGTAAACCATTCGATTTTCATCAGTGATTTGAACACACTGAGAATGTCACGTTTGGAGTGAGCGGAAGAATACATTATGTCAGGCGATGAATTTTCATTTGGTATCATCCCGAATAATAATGTGAATGAAAGTCATGCTTCTCTGAAACGATAAACCTCCGCAATCGAACCTTCTGGCGAGTTAGGCTTTAGCTTCGTCCATCATATCTTTCAAATGGATACATACAAACGGGGCAGAATTAGGGCCCGCCAATATATAACCTCTAGAGGTAAATGGATAACCAAGTGAATCATAATGTCAAAGAAAGCTAGGGACGGATATATGAGCTCGAGATTGCATAGAATATCAGATCACCTTTGCTCTGAGCTTTCAACCTGTCATTCCACATCAAAGTTTGAGGAGATTTGCTTAATGAATAATAACATTGCTCGATTAGTGGTTTTGCAACGTCCTAGGGGCATCTGTATTGCCTGAAGTCCAGTAAGGAAGAAAACGTTGCATATTCATTTGGCTAAGTTGTCATGGAGACTTCAGGACCCGATTATTGCTATCGTTATCAACGGTGACTTTGTGATTAAAGTTGGATCAAACCCAATATGGTAGTTTAACTATATGGATAAACTGACAATAGTGTTTTACTGTTCTGCATGGTGTGAAAGATATAGAAGCATGAGGCTTACTCGTGCACTTCTCGTTTTTGTTTACGCCGAGCCTAAGCCATTCGATTGCCCAGGCTTTTCAATTCTTGTCTTGCCTTGGCGATGGTGTTTTAGATTTGTCATTACATTAAACAAAGTGTTCAAGATACTATCACAACATATTTTTTCGATATGCTATCTTTATGACATCAAATTGTGTTTAGTGTATGAAAAGACCAATACTCAAGCTCGTAAAAAATAGATCGTTTAGTCCAGTTTAGCTCGACAAGAACATTGCGTTTTATCTTCACACCCCCGAACCTGGGATGTTTACCCTTCACACGCGTGGGCAATCTAGCAAGTTGAGTCATGATTGACATCCGTAAATTCTCCTAGGGAGGATCTCCGTTTTCGGTTTCAAACATTGATTCATAAGTGACCTCCTCTCATTTTGTGGGGCTTTCTTTAAGAATCTTCTGTGGCAACATTTGATGTTTTGCCTAAACACCGGTACAGATAAGAAGTATATTCCATTACAAGTAGAAGCTGCCTGTAACCTTGCCCACTACACCACAGACAAACTAATTGAGAGCCAGGGAATAATCATTGTGGTTCATTTAGAAACCATCGCTCTCATATTGAACTTTAAGGCCTTATTGTAGCAACGTCTATAGGGGTCTCGACACCTGGCTTTTGCCCATAAATCTTTAGAGTCATCAAATCAACTGGCACTCAAGTAAACGATCAAATGTCCTTGCCACGGGGATTTAGGGCCAGAATTAACAACGTCAGCATGAAGAACTCTCTTTCATACTATAACCACGGAATTGGCTGATTGTATTGTTGTCAGTAATCACTAGGCCACATGATGTAAGACTGATAAGGTTTGCCCCGATACGGATTGAAACCATCAGCAGCCTCACATCTCCTAATCTAACATTTCTTGGTTATGCAGCATAAATTCCGAGTATACTTGGTGTTAAAGTCCTTCAAATGCTCTACCATACAACCGGGTGTTGCTCTTACGGGCTCCGTATACTTTCTATAGCATGGCCAAGTCATTCCTTTTGCAGTGTGACTAGACTTGTACAATCGTTTGTAGTCTAGGAATGATCGCGAAAAGTAAAGCAACACCTTCTTAGGAACTTCTTCAACGGTGTGTTACTGTCTTTCCATCTATATTGTGTTGCACAACGGACAGGAAATGCACAACTTTCTTAGCGTCGCCCCGAAACATAGAGCAATCGTTTTACACATGCATGTATCAGACTCGTACCCTAACTCCTCGATTATTTTAAATGTCTTCTTTATTGCATAGTATGACGGTGGGAGCTTGTATCCTTTACTGGTGGGAAATACATTTTGGAAAAAAACTCTAGCTCACTGTCATTGTAATATAGATCAGTCAATTTACCTTTACCTTAAAATAGCTAAACTTTGCCTATTAAGCTAATCGAGTCACATAGGTTACAACTGAGGGGTACAGCTCCTCGTTGGCAAATGGCATATAACTCTTCGAACTGGTCGTTATAGCTTGAGTCGGGTCTGTTACCTTGTCATCCACCAATCATCTCCTTGAGTTGGATTCATTTTGTCTGATTATTCAGAGTTAATATAGCTAAGATCATTAAGGCAAGGTTGCATGTCACTTCCATCTGAGGTTGTCTTGGGTAAAGTAATTCTATAGTAAACTGGCTTATTTAATTAGTATTAGTGGGGTAAAAATATAATAATATTAAATTATTAGATATGTAAAATACATATATATAGTGTAAGCCGTGTTTGGTAGAGGTAAAGGTGGTAAAACTTTATTTGTATATATAACTATTACTGGTAACTAGTGGAGGAGGGAAGATACGGTTCACCGTTGTTGGTGTTCAATGTTTTATAACTTAGGTCTGAACCCATACTTCGAATATGTGGTCTCAAGGTGTTGGATGGATACCACAATATAGACGACAAGACTTGCATGGACATATCTTATATTCACGGCACTATCCTACTAAACGGCTTGTAAATATCGACGAATTTATTTAAGACCGGTATATAAAATGCTTTTTCATGTTTCCTTTAAATTGTCAACTCTTATCAAATTACATAACTGGTTTTAAGATTCAATTAGGTATTAATGCAACTTATTAAACACATTACAAACCTGAGGAAATGAGATGTTTTGTTCACATAGTGCCAAATATGGAAGCTGGCAATCATAAATCACTCTTTAAATGATTCGTCTCATTTATGAATGCGTTATAATCACCCCCCAAGTTAACTTATTTGAGAAACAATTCGGCAGCATTTCCGCTCAATACCCAAATTTGTGTTTTTAAAGACATATTTCGTAGGAAGTAAAGGAGAAACTACTCGTCGAAATCATCTCAAATAGTAAACTAAATTATATGCTATTCATATATGAATGAGACAAAAATATTCAAAAAGGATAGTCCCAAACAGGGGACCTTTTCGAAATTAATTTCTAATAAATTTAATATTCGACGGGTTTGCATATAGGATGATTAAATCAAACCCCACGGGGGATTATTTTCCGAAATTAATCACTAAAATCCTAAAAATTCCCTAAGGGTCTTAATAAAATAAATACATATACGCAAAATATCCATCTTATATCAAATTCCTAATATATTGAACAATATACATTTAAATTCTATTATAATGGAAAAAAACAAACATTTATATCAGAATAAGCTATTGTTAAACAGCTTATCAGTGTAAAACGCAAATCCAAACACTCATTGACACTGTAAAACGCACATCCAAACACTCCTTATGCTGCCAAAATGATGAAAATAAGTTGCATAAGCTGTTTAACAACAGCTTATCAGCATAAGCTGTTCATAAACAGCTTATGCAGCTTATTCTCATCATTTTGGCAGCATAATTGTGTGTGGTCGATGTGTTATTTCATTATAACGATGATAGTCATATCAAAGGTAGCAAAACTACTTAGAAATCACCCATAAGTAGGAAACAAAGGAAGTGTCTCAATCTCCGGTGAATTATTTCCTTCTTGATCTTCCTCTTCGCGATGATTCTATGCTTTAGACGTTCAACGGATGAGTCGATGTGTTATCGTTGTACTTTAGACGTTCAACGGATGAGTCGATGTGTTATCGTTGTACTTTAGACGTTCAACGGATGATTCGATGAGTTGTCGTTGTACATTACATGTTCAACGGATGAGTCGATGTGTTATCGTTGTACATTAGATGTTCAACGGACGAGTCGATGTGTTATTTCATTATAACGATGATAGTCATATCAAAGGTAGCAAAACTACTTAGAAATCACCCATAAGTAGGAAACAAAGGAAGTGTCTCAATCTCCGGTGAATTATTTCCTTCTTGATCTTCCTCTTCGCGATGATTCTATGCTTTAGACGTTCAACGGATGAGTCGATGTGTTATCGTTGTACTTTAGACGTTCAACGGATGAGTCGATGAGTTGTCGTTGTACATTACATGTTCAACGGATGAGTCGATGTGTTATCGTTGTACTTTAGACGTTCAACGGATGATTCGATGAGTTGTCGTTGTACATTACATGTTCAACGGATGAGTCGATGTGTTATCGTTGTACATTAGATGTTCAACGGACGAGTCGATGTGTTATTTCATTATAACGATGATAGTCATATCAAAGGTAGCAAAACTACTTAGAAATCACCCATAAGTAGGAAACAAAGGAAGTGTCTCAATCTCCGGTGAATTATTTCCTTCTTGATCTTCCTCTTCGTGATGATTCTATGCTTTAGACGTTCAACGGATGAGTCGATGTGTTATCGTTGTACTTTAGACGTTCAATGGATGAGTCGATGAGTTGTCGTTGTACATTACATGTTCAACGGAAGAGTCGATGTATTATCGTTGTACATTAGATGTTCAACGGACGAGTCGATGTGTTATTTCATTATAACGATGATAGTCATATCAAAGGTAGCAAAACTACTTAGAAATCACCTATAAGTAGGAATCAAAGGAAGTGTCTTAATCTCCGATAAATTATTTCCTTCTTGATCTTCCTCTTCGTGATGATTCTATGCTTTAGACGTTCAACGGTTGAGTCAATGTGTTATCGTTGTACTTTAGACGTTCAACGGATGAGTCGATGAGTTGTCGTTATACATTACATGTTCAACGGATGAGTCGATGTGTTATCGTTGTACATTATATATTCAACGGATGAGTCGATGTGTTATTTCATTATAACGATCATATTCATATCAAAGGTAGTAAAACTACTTAGAAATCACCCATAAGTAGGAAACAAAGGAAGTGTCTCAATCTCCGGTGAATTATTTCCTTCTTGATCTTCCTCTTCGCGATGACTCGATATGTTATCATATACTCCCGCCATATACTCCCGCCAAATACTTTTACCATATACTCCCGCCAAATGCTCCCGCCATATACTCCCGCCAAATACTCCCGCCAAATACTCCCTCCAAAAAACTATTTTTTTACTATAATAACAAATATTATACTCACAACTACCAACAGATCAAGCACACTCTTACCATCACAACCACAAACATATCACACTGTTATTATGGTGAAGATGGTGCCATATGAAGCTTTTGCGTGTCCTTGTGGAGACGGAGATGTAGTTCTGCGAGAATCGTATAAACCTAAAACCTGTGGTAAACTATACTATGCATGTCCACGATCAAAGGTGAAAAATCACATGTTTTTTTTGTGTAATATATAAATAATGTGGTTAGTTGTTAAAAATTATTATCTTTACTCTTTAACAGCCTCAGCAAAACACTTTCGGATGTAAATTTTTTTATGGAAAGAGGAACGAGTCCGTCTACTGGTTGGTTCTCCTGGAGCTTCAACGACTCCAATTTATTCTCCAGGATCATCATCGACTCCAATTTATTCTCTAGGAGCTTCAAGAAATGCAGAGTGCTTAAACTGCAAGCACTTGCTTGATAAGATAACGGTACTCGAGGCAATGTTAGAAATGTATAAGAATCCGGAACAACACACACTT
>BQNB010036581.1:0-50021 GCA_026074375.1 Tanacetum coccineum | reverse complement strand
AAAAACTTGCTTACAATACTTGAATACAAAAGCTTAAAAGAAATTACATAAACTACACTAAAAATTAAGCTGAAAATTAAAGAGCTAACTAGATAGTGTGTGTGTGAAAAGTGTGTGCTATTTATAGCAATTCTCTGAACCTTCTAGGTCTTCCTTGCTACCCACGCCCCTCTCAATCAAAACCATACATTCCATCAATCATTGGGGTTTCATTTGTGGCCGTTTGATCAAGTCTTGGGATTCTCACGGATTGCCAGCGTAGCAATCCGTGTGATGCTTTTGTGCTTGTTGTGTGAGTGAAATCAATGCAAATCTCAGCTTCCTTTTGTGGTTTCCCTCTTCCACATAGCCTAATTGGTTGGGTGAACCAATTAGAGCCTTTGAGATTACAATTCTAACCCTGCCATTTTGTTATTTAGCTCTTGAATTGTCGTTTTTATCCTTCAATTAACAAAAGCCCCATGGTTTGAGATGCGTGGTAACTTGGAACGATGAATGAACAGTGTTGGCGCCTTTTTTTAAGTTTAACTGAATTGGGTAAAAACATGTGTGAGTTTAGGTAATTGCAAAATCAGTCCCTCTCTTTGTGTAAAGAGATGGTGTAGTGTAAAATGACTTTAAATAATGATAGAAATGGCCCCTAGAGTGTTATAAAAGGGTTTTGGGCTTTTAGGAATTGGGCTTTTGTTTTGGGCTTAGGATCCGGGTGTTGTTTTTGATAGGTTTAGGGCCCATTAAGACTTCAAGGACCATTTGTGTAATCTGTTGAAACTTAAGGGACTGAATTTGAAACTTTAGGGCTTTGTCTTCTAGTGTTGATTTTGACTGAGGGTTGACTTTTTGACTTTGGCTTCCGGCTCTTGTACACTCTTTCGTTCTCGTATTCGTGTTTGTCCGTTTTTGACGGTTTTCTTGTGATTTTTGTCTTATCCGTACCTGCATACACAAAACACAAAAACAAGCATATCTTTGCCATTTTTAGTATGTTTTTAGTCATTTAGGGTCATTTTTGGTGTTAACGGATATGTGTATTTTACACTTATCAATGACCTTCTCCTTTTGCATTAAAATCATGCCCAACCCTTTACGAGAAGCATCACATTAAACCACAAAGTTTTCACTACCTTCGGGTAAAGCCAAAATTGGTGCACTACATAATCTTTGCTTCAAAAACTAAAATGCAGCTTCTACCTTCTCACTCCAATCAAACTTTACGTCTTTTGAGTCAGCTTCGTCATAGGCTTGGCAATTTTTGAGAAACCTTTGATAAATCGTCGATAATAGCCAGCAAGACCTAGAAATTGACGAATTTTTGTTGGAGTCCTAGGCGATGCCCAATCCTTGATCAACTCAATCTTAGCTGGTCTATGTGAATGCCTTCACTATCGATTACGTGACCAAGAAATTATACCTTTGACAGCCAAAATTCACACTTTGAAAACTTGCCGTATAATTCTTCCTTCTTAAGCAACTTTAAAATTAACTTAAGATGTTCTGCATGCTCTTCCTCGCTCTTGGAGTAGATCAAGATGTCATCAATAATAACGATCACGAATTTATCTAGATATGGCTTGCACACTCGATTCATCAGATCCATGAATACCGCCGGTGCGTTGGTCAGTCCAAACGACATCACTTGAAACTCATAGTGACCGTAGCATGTCCTAAACGTCGTCTTTAGAATGTCTTCCTCTCGAACTCTGAGTTGGTGATAACCAGATCTTAGGCCAATCTTTGAGTAGACTCTTAACCCTTGCAACTGATCAAATATGTCATTGATTCTCGGGAGTGGGTATTAGTTTTTCACAATCAGCTTGTTTAGTTCACGGTAATCGATACACATCCGAAAATATCCATCTTTCTTTTTGACAAACAAGACCGGGGCTCCCCAGGGTGAGGAACTTGGTCTTATAAAGCCTTTATCAGAAATTTCTTGTAGTTGAGTGGATAGTTCTTGCAGTCCCGACGGTGCTAATCTATATGGGGCGCGTGCCACAGGTGCAACACCCAGGACCAAGTCGATTTGGAATTCGACTTGTCGCATTGGCGGCAATCCAGGCAAGTATTTTGGAAAGACTTTCGGAAAGTCCCGTACGATAGGCACATCCTCAAGTTGCTTCTACTTCAACTTGTCTTTGGTTTCCTTCTTCGTAATTTATGCCAGAAAAATTGGGCAACCTCTCTTAATATATTTTTGAGTTTTAGTGCACGATATAATGCTCAACTTCGACTTCTTTCCTTTGTCACTACTATTACCTTGGACTATCAAAACTTCATCTCCATAGGGAATCTGCACAATCTTTTCATCACATACGATTACCGCACGATGGTTCGCTAACCAATCCATGCCGATGATGACGTCAAAACTACCCAGTTCTAATGGCATTAGGTCAATATTGAATGGGTGACCTATCAATCCTAACATACAGCCTCTAAGTACGGTATTAGTTTCATATATTCTTCCGTCGGCTAATTCGACAACATAGTTAACGTCTAAGGTATCGGGGGTTATATCAAGCAAGGTACTAAAAGTAGTTGACACAAAACTTCGGTCGGTGCCTGAATCAAATAACATAGAAGCATAATGGTCGTTGAGAAGAAACGTACCCGTGACAACGTTTGAATCAGGGTTAGCTTCTCCTCCTCGCAGCACATAAGCCTTTCCTCTAGCTTCCTCAGTCTTTTTCCCAGCTTTGTTTCCACGGTTCTAATCCTTCAACTTGGGACATTCATTCATGTAGTGTCCCTTCCTCCACACTCAAAACAAGTAGGAACCCTTTGATTCACTACCGGAGCTCTCTAAGTAGCTGGGACAGCAATTGCATTCTTACAATCCCTGGCCATATGCCCTACCTTGTTGCACTTCCCACACTTCACAGTGCATGGTCCTTTGTGATGTAACATACACTTGTTGCAGTAAGGCAAATGCCCAGCATATCCCTTTTCTCATTGTTACCAGCCCTATAGGCTCTTGCCACATTCTGTCTTTTGAATGGTGGTTGCTGCCCACAGTTGTCTCTTTGGTTAACCTCCAACCTTCTTTTGTTTTCAACATTTTTCACTGTATACCCCTTTAACTTTTGATCCATTAAATTGTTGGCAATACGAACAACACCTTGGAGTCTTGTAGGTTCAGCAGCAATTACATTCCCTTGGATGTTATTGGGGAGACCTCCAATGAATTTCTCAACCCGATCTTCCTCCTCAGGGACCATATTGGTGCACATCATAGTCAACTCTTGAAATCTTTGAGTATAAGCAGCCAAATCATTGTTCTTCCTGGTCAAATTCCACAGCTCAGACTCCATCTTTTGAATTTCATTTCTTGGGCAATACACTTCAGCCGTTAACTTCATGAGCTCTCTCCATGACATGGCAAATGCAGCCTCAGTTCCAACGGTCCTCTTATGTGAGTTCTACCAAGTTAGAGCACTGTTCAACAAGGTGCAAGTAGCATACTTAACTTGGTATTTCTCTGGATAATTGCTGATATGGAACACTGTTTCCATCTTCTCAGACCACCTAATCAACTCGATAACTCCTTCCATTCCCTTGAAGTTGAGTGGTTGACACTTCATGAAGTCTTGGTAGGTACACTCTCGAGCAACAGGCCTAGCACCCCTATTATTCTCATTTGGATGTTCATTTCCGCCATTTCCATTTTCACCATTTCCATCTCTACCATTTCTATTTCCACCATTTCCATTATCGCCGTCATTGCCGTTTTGGCTTTAACTTTCAGCCTCGAGAGCATTTGCAGCATGGGTCGCCTTATAAGCAGCCAACACTTCTTCCACTCGTCGGTTAACGAGTTTTTCGATTGGCTCCGGGGTCATGCCAGAACGAGTGATAGTCATGTTTTACAGCACAAGACATAGCACAAGGTGAGATTCGATACGAGATATAGCTACTATAAATAGTAAATAATGTTTATATAGGAAAATACAATAGAACATGTTTTGCCAGAACAAGTAAATAGCAATAAAGACGAACATACGAGATAATCAAAACAAGCTTTTCATATCATATATAAAAGCATTAGTCGGTTACATTCAATCCAGAATGGGGAACTTGATTTACGCTAATACTACTACTGCCAACTAGTTCTACCACTAGTCTAAAGTCCATACACAACATCATGAACAAAAACCCAAACGCCTCGCCGCGAATGTCTCTAATCTCCTAAATCGCATCCTGTTACAGTAGCGGAACCTACGGATCTGCCTAAGCTCACTCTCTATAAAGCTCACACGTCACTGAAACCTATCAGCTCTCGCTCTCTCCATCATCATGGTGCCTTAAAGTCTCGCGTTGCTCCTCTCCAAGGACGCAACTTGCTCAAGTAAGCTAGCTTTCTCTCCACCATCAATCAAACTCCTCACCTCTAACTCTCTTTGTCCCGTCTCAATGTCCTTTATCCTCTGAAGAGGTATCTCTATAACATGATCATAAATATCCTGCAAACCCTACTTAACCTGCTCCAGACGCTCCACAACATCAGGCATAAGCATACCATCAAGGATATCAATCCCGGCAACCACATCCACTCCAACCTCCATAGTACCCCTATTACTGGACTCGACCTCGTCCTCTACATCAACCTCAACATCGACCTCTATACCAATACCTGCGTCAACCCCAGCCTAAACATCCCTATCTACTACAACCTCATCAGTTGTAGCATCAGCCTTAATATCTGCCAACACATCAGTATTAATGTCCTCCTCAACACTATCCTATGGTGAAATAGAATCCCTAAACCTCTTGCGAGGTGGAAGGAGATCAGCACGAGAAGGAACTAAAGCTCTTGTATCATGAATAGATGAAGTCACGATAGCAGCAGGGGACCTACATCTCTTGCGAGATGGTCCAGCAGATGACTCGGAAGAAGAATCCCCAGATAACGACTTGGATGTCATCGGTGGATACATGGTAGATAATAGGGCAGACCTCCAACGGAGATAGGCCTCGCTACACAGTGGAGTCCTAGCAAGTGGTGGATGAACAAATCTTAGTGGTGTAGATGAATTAGCAACGGTGGTGTCTAGTGGTGAATGTCCAGGTAAAGAATAACCCGAAATAGAATGCTAGATGATGAATGATCTGAAGACAAATGACTTGATGATGATCCAGAAGTAAAATGATCCAAGTGATGTGATGTGTACCTTAATGCTAAACGATGAGAAGGTAAAGGTCTAACCGAATTCCTTACGGTCAATGCCCTATATGGCCCACCAGGATGAGTACGGTAAAGTTGACTGGTACGTGTGTAAGCACTAGTCAAATTTATATATGTATAGTATAAATCCTGTGACAATTCTTTCCAAATTACTTCTCAAACAAGAGAAAATAAAAGGATAAAATCTCACTTAAGAAAACACAATACGTATATTTTTAACCGGGAAGTATTTTCTTCTCGGGTCGTATCCCAACGAAGTCGTGAATTGAAATTCGGGAATAATTCGGATTCGAGTCAAGAATGGATAAAGGATTTTTGAATTTTGAATTACACTACGAATATAATAGCACAATTAAACTATAGAAACTATTAAAGAATTAAAAACAATTAACTAGCACGAAATTTTAATACACGAAAATTAAAAACGTGAGCTAAAACTGAAATTTAAAATCTAAGGCACTTCTTTTAACAAATTTTATACCTAAAAATCACAAATTTAAAAAGAAAATTTTAGGAAAAAGAATTAGAATTTTTTAGCTATTTTTGAATTTTCTATGAATTTTTAAAGAAAAATGAATTAACTAAAAATAAACTTTTTCTAAAAATTAACACTAAAAATCTATTTTTATTTTTCAAAAATACTAGAATGAAAAAGAAAATTATTACAAAAAGAATTAGATTTTTCCTACTATTTTTCTATTTTCTATGAATTTCTTAAGAAAAAGAAATTACCAAAAACCTATTTTAATTTCTAGAAAATACAAATTCAATTGGAAAAATAAAGAAAAATGATTTTTAACTACTAAAAATGTGCAGAAAACTAATGGTATAAAAATGCCCAATTTTTACTAATCAATTGAACCCTAATTTTGCTTATTAAAATATAAACCCTAATTTTATTAAACCTAATATTAAGAAATTTAATCCTATTTTATTTATCCTAAAAGAACAGGGTAGAAAATGCAAAAGATGAAAGTAAAGGATAGGCGGGGAAAGTAACAAAAATTTACACTATAGTGAAAACAGAACACCCTTAACTATTAGGAAAGTACCAAACAGACCCTACGACTTAAGCTAAATTTAGCTTATTGCAAAAGTGAAAATAAGCAAAAACTTAAAACAGAAAAGTTGGACCTGAGCTTCTATACTACAACTTTAATAAAAGCACTTTGACATTTTATCTACTGAATAAGCAAGAAATTAAGCTTTTAAACCTGTGCTACAGAAACTAAGGTTTTCCCTTGAAATTCCAACTTTTCTAAACTTTTGCTTATTCCTAGCTTAATTCTCAATGAAAATAAGAACCAAAAGAATTTACAAAAAGCTTATAATGTGAACTAAGGATATCTAAAAAGAAATAAGCTAAAAGAAAACTAGATTAACAAGAAATTTGCTCTTAAAAAGTAAAGGTTCAGAATAAGCTAACTAAACAGACTTAAGTACAAACTGAAACAGCTACTTAAGGTCTAATTTTGAGCTATCAAATGATTTTCAAAATGAAAAAGCTGTGATTCTATTAAAGGCTTGTATTAACAGCTTCTAAGAATAGCTCTAATCTAAGAATTTGGAATCCATTTAATGACTAAAAAGTATTAGTGAAAAAGCTGTGAGACTTATTTGCTACTACTTAGTACTGCTATAACAAACTAAGTACTGCTAAAACAAGTTGGAAACAAGAAATCTTAAGAACTTAATTTCTATTGAATTTGGAACCTAAATAGAGATGTAAACAAGCACTAAAAGGGAAAAAACTGTAATCTTCATTAAAATAAGCTGTGAATGAAATTGAAAACTGAAAACTAAGGTTTGCTTAGAAAAACTTGCTAAACTAAGATCTAGCTTATGAACATTATGGAAAATCAATCCTAGAGCTTATTCTCAGCTATCAAAAGTGAACTTAAGGCATTAAGTGAGCTAAAATGTGTTTAGCTTAAAATACAAACCTAATGCCAAACACACCTTAAAAATTGATTATTTTTATACAGCTTTTTAAAATCTATCTTTAAACTAAATAACTAAAATCCTTATATCTACTCTAACTATAACTAGTCTAATTAAGCTATTTAAGCTCTAAAATTCCTAGCTTATGTTCCAAAAATAAGTACTTTCTCAGCTAGCTTAACCTTCTAAACGACAGAATTTAACACATGAAATCTCAATGAGTTCTAGCTACAATCAGCTTAAAACATTTGCATCTTTAATCTAACTAAGCAAAATTGAATAGGCTTAAACACACAAAAAGACAATGCAATAAGCTACTGGATTAAGCTATATGTATGCTGAAATTAAAAACATGAAGCTAAACCTTTGAACTTGTAGTCTCTGACCCTAGCCACTCTTTCTAAGTGAGTGGCTTTCAATTCCAAATCCTATATGGCACCTTGCCTCTAAACCATTAAACTATAAGCTAAAGAAGCTGAAATTTGCTTATTACTTCTTATTTCTTCCAAACTCAATCAAGCTGTACTCAAATGAACATAGTTGCACAAAAGTAAACAAATACAGTATTTAGAAAGCTTTTAACAAAGTTTGAACAATCTTTAGAACAAAAGAAAACAGAATAAGCTCAATAGAGCTTATTACAAGCTTATTAGCTAAAACTGGCTTATAACATGTAAACTTGAACACAAACACAACTCATTTTTGTTGGTAAAAAGTTGTCTTCATAATGAATCAGTGTTTTCAGTAATCACAAAAAGATTTTTCAAAGACAATTCGACTTCTCAAACAATGACAACAGCTCTTTAAATAGAAAACGGGTCATTATTTGAGGGGGAGAAATCGTCATCAAACAATCTTGTAAAATGGTCTTTCAAAATAAGTCATGAAATAATGGATAAAGTTTTGGCTAATGACGGATAACAATTTCAAAGGGGGTTAATTTATATTAACTTCAAGTGCTTTAGATGTCATTTGTTTAAATCTTTATGGACTTAGAGACTTAGTGAATTCAGGCTTTAAACTACAGACGATCAATATTGCCAACACCTCATAGTTTGTAAAAGACTTAGGAATGCTTGGAAATACTTTCATAGTTTTAAAAGCCTTGAACTTGATTCTCACGGACTAGATTTAATCTTATTCTTCAAACACGATCTCGAATATGTATGCGTATAAGATTTTGCTGATTCCAACATGTCGAAACCAACAAGGGGGAAGGGGTAGATGTATACTTGATAGTGTCCTTAGCCTTCTTTTGAGGTTAGCTTCTTTTGTCTTTTGAGGTTAGCTTCTTTTGATTTTAGGCTGTTTTGAATCTTTCGGGTGCACTATTTCAATCACATGGTGGAAGAGACATCTCGTCATTAGCCAGTATGCATCATTTGAGTCCCCAGGGGGAAGTGTTTGGAGTATAATTATTTAAAATGTGAGAAAAGTTCTTGCTGATTCAATAAATGCTTCCTCAAACGGTCAATCCCTAAGCTTATTCTTAAAAGAAGTAGAAATATTTGATAAAAGAGGTACACATAGGTATGATGATTCCTTTAAATAGTCAGTATCCTGCAGGAAGAAATGTCTACATTTGGGACTTAATTGACTTAGGTGTTTCCATTTCGACTACTTAAGAAGGAATAATTGTGATATCCGGGACTTAGTTGACTTTGGTGTTACAATTTATATCATGACTATCCTGAAAAGAGAAATGCGCTCATCCGGGACTTAATTGTCTTTGGTGTTGCGGTAACAAATTCTTGAAAGGGTTAACTGTGTACTTCGGATATCTGGGATTTATACATTAAGACTGCTTGATGCGGCTTAAAAGAAAGTTCTGAATCTACTCAAGAAAGGATTGCTGGTTTAGGGGGAAGCTAAGACAACATCAACACCGACATCACCAACCTCACAAGCTCAAGTTACATATGTATCTGAATCTGTTCTATCCTCGAAGTTTGATGCAAAGACTTTCATAACTTGGAAAGAAAGTTAAAGCAACGCTGAAGAGTGCTTGGACAGAGAAAGATCAGATTAACAACCTCTTGAAAGAAAGTAGGTTAATGAGGAGTTTGGAAAAGTTCGTTGGTGGAAAATTGTTCGAAGGAGACCTACGGCTGCGTCAAAAGAACCATATGATTCTATCATATGATGTTCTCATCAATCAGGTCAAACCTCGTACATAATAATCATGTGATTGTATGTAGTGTAGACTTTATGGTGATAATAAGGAGTGCTCGAGTACAAAATTTTCAAGAATTTCTTAGTAAATTCAAAAAAAATACTTATCAAATTAATAATAACTCAGCACTGTCTTATAAACCCCTCACACGTTGAGGGGGAGCCAAAAATATGTTCCATTCTGCATAGAATATATCATTTTGTCCCTGAACGGTTAAACCAATTTGAATCCCAAAATATCAAGGGATTAACATTTTTCGGATTAAGGGGATAGAAAAATGTGATTAACATGGACCTTAATGCATATTGACAGAAAGTGATCAAATAAAATGTGACTCAAGCACTCCAACCACTAGCATGTTACTACGATTAGATGCTCATGTAAGGGGGGAGCTTTAGTGAAGCTGAAAAACTCTCAAAGTGTAATCTTTGATATTTATATCAACACTTTGATTGAAATTTTCATGTTTTGAAGGATCGAGATGAAAATACCCAAAAGACCGACCATGTTTCTTAAATTTATGAAGTTTATATAGGCGGTTAGGCTTAGGTATCTCAATCCCATAATCCAGCCAGAACTGGAGGTATCACCCAAGTGGAAATCCCCTATTAGTTAGAATGTCCTTAGTATGATAAAAAGGAGAAAAGTGAGAATAGGGAATAAGCTGGTATGTTTTTTAATTTACACATACCTTTTTTCCTTTAAAAACGAGCTAAAATAACCAAAAACGGACTTAAAATGCCAAATATACGCTTGTTTTGCTAATTGTATTGTGCAGAACAAGGACGATAAACTACAAAAGGACAAAAAACGAAGCCAAAACGACAAAACCGGACTCGGAATGGAAAAGCAGAAAAAGACAAAGTCAAAGTCCAAGCCCAAGTGTAGAAAAGTCAACCTAAGTCAACCCCGACAAACCCGAAGCCAAAAAGTCAAGAAAAACAAGTTTAGGGACTAAACTTGTTAAGTCCCTAAACTTATTTAAAGAAGAAAAAGAAGAAAAGAAAGAGAAGGACCTAAACTGCCAAGCTCTCAAAGTTAAACCCCAAGGGCCGAAACTGCCAAGGCCCCATTCTTTTAATTAACCAAGGACGAGTGGTGCAAAGGGTTATATAACCCTTGGGGGGTTATATTGCCAAATCCCCAAACCCTCAATCACACAAGGACCATGGTTGCAAGAGCTATATACACCTTGAGGTGCCCATTTTTGCCCAAATGGGCCTGAACTTTTACTATGGTCTCTCTCAAACCCACTTTTCCCGCCTCTTTCAAACCCCAACCAACTCACGGGTAAGCCTCCTCCCATTACCCTGCACGCTCAAAAATCCCATATAAACATTTCCCCCCTCCTCTACTAAGCCTTCCTCACACCCTAGAACCCTCTCCATGCTGGCCTATCCCACCCCAAGCTACGCCCCCTCCATACACCCCTGCCCAATCGCCCGCCCCGGACCCCTGGCAAGTGCAAAAAATGGTGGAAAAAGTGAAGTATTGTAAGAGTGATTTTTACAATAAAAGGCACAATCGATGGCTAAGATGACTTGGTAAAAGAAATGATGGCTGTGATTTATCTTAGATCACTCTCACATAACAAAAACACTTTGTTTTTGTGTCTACAAAGAAGCACAAGAAGGAAAAAGAAGAAAAATGACCAAGAAGACCAAGACTTAGTTTATAGTATAAATAGGACCTTGTTTTAGCAATAGAAGACATCAGCTTTAATTTTTTATTATTTCAGTTCATTTTCACTAGGATAATAGTTGGTTTCCAAGCTTTTAGTCACTTTTTCAAGTTTTAATGAAATTTAAAGTTCATTTCCCTTTGGTTCTATTACTTAACATTTCTTAAGCTACGAATTTTAAGTTCTTATGAGCTTATATTTAGCCTTTTGATAAGCACTTAACCTGTTTAAAACTTAATCAAAAAAAAGTGTAAAAAAATGAGAAAGGAAGCAAGAAATGAACATGGTCAGAAGATGGATTGACCTTGGGTTTGGTTTTTGATTCAAAATACAATGGACTTAGGGTTAATAGGAATTAGTTATAAGGTTTCCCGTTACTTTTGGACTTTTGGTAAGTTTTCCAACTTTTAAATTTTCCCTGCAATTTTTTAAGTTACTGAGCTGTGCTTATATAGCTTATCTCTGTTCTATGCTTTGTTTATTTGCATGTTAAACTTATTTATATAATTTATTGACATTGAACCTTCCCTAGTTATTTCTTTGATCTTTGAAATAGTGTCTTTCAATTCTGCTTAATATATCTAATCCTGCAAGTCTTATTGAGTGCTTTTGTCTTATTTCTTATTGTCTATAAGCTCATTAGGACTCCTAATAAGTTTATTAATATTCTGGATTTAGAGGCTTAGTTTATCAAAAAGTTAGTTTATTCCATCAAAAAAGGCCAATTATAAAACAAAAGGGGTGTTTGGGTTAACACTAAAAACGGGCCAAAACAAGTTTTGGTATGGGGTTGGGGTCACAAGTGATTTTTAGCTTAAGTATTTGAGCTTGTTTAAGCTTGTTTTTCCAACAATTTTCTTTCATCAAAATCTTTTATATTCAAGTTATTTGCAAGCATCTCCTCAAAAACTGTGGTGTTTTAGAAAAAAGTTACAAGAGCTTATTTAATAAGCTCTTGTAATAGTGAGCTGAGGTTTTAAAAAGAGTGTTTTTGTGTGTTTAAACAAGCTGTCACAAGTCCTTGGTCATTTGACTTGTTAAGTCAAAACAGCCAAAAGACTTAAGTGTATTTTTTTTTAAAAAGCAAAAAGCCCATTTTCATTCTTAAAAATCAGCAGGTTTAAATGGTTTTTGGAGTCTTAAAATTGGTGCACAAATCCATTTCCTAGTGTACTTAAGCTGTTTTAACTTATCTTTTAAATTTAAGCTTATTTGACAGCTTAAATAGTAGTCCAAATTAAAGCCTGTTGACTAGCATAATTTCCCTGGTGCAAAGGGGTGACTTTTAAGCCCTTTTTCTTAGCATGTATAGTATAACTCAAGCCTTAGGTTTTGGCTTATTATTAAGACCAATAAGCTTTCCTAGATAAGCTCTCTTAAATTCAGCCCTTTAAAAAGCCCTTTTGATAGCTTTATTTTTGAGCCAAAAGTGTCCAATAAGCTTTCAATCAAACACCAACATGTACTAACATCTTTAGTTAGTACTGTTGAGGTATTAAGCCACTCTTTGGCTTATTCAGCTTATTTCATAAGCTCGATTGTGTTCCTAATTGCTTATTTTGATAGTGTAGTTAGTTGTGTGTGCCTATTTGCTCATTTTCATTGCTTAATTTGTGTTGACAGTGGTGACTCTTAGCTTTTAAGCTTATTTTAGTGGTCTGTCATTTAAGCCCTTTTTCCAGCTTATTTAGTTTTAGTTCTTAAGCCCTCTAGTGCTTATTAGGTTAGTTTAGGCCCCCTTTAACTTATTTGTCCTAGTTTAGCTTAAATGTCCACAAAGTGTCCAAATGCCTTAGCTTACTAAGAGCCATTAAGCTCATTTTAAGCAAACTTGTCATTTTAAAACAGTTTTCAAGCTTATTATAGCTTTTCAAAAAAAGTCGTAGTTGTGAAAGTTGTTAAGGCCCATAAGCTTAACAATTTTCATTCACAAAGTTTTCCAAAAAAAAGGAGACAAGGGGTTACCCGGGTGAACAAGACTCGAACCCGGGTCTCAACCCTCGTACACCTCTCTTTACACAACACACATACCGCTGGCGCCCTTGGACTTTTACGTTAAAGTCCCAAGGGCCTTTAGTTAATTTATACCGTTTGGCTTTGTAAGCCATATTAAGCGTTATATCTTATTTTTCGGGTTATTCATAAGCCAAATTTTTGTTGTCTCTTATTTTTTCGTAGCTTATTATTAGTGGTCTATTATTTTTAGTAAAAATTTTAGAATTTTTCGAAGTCATTTAGTATTTTTTACAATTTAATTTCGTTAAAAGTTAAAAAAATTCATAAAAAATACAAAAATTATCAAAAAAATATTTTTCTTTTTTAGAAAATTTTATTTAGTCATAAAGTTTGTAGGAAAAATTTAAAAATTTTCGTAAGGTCATTTTTACAACTTTTCGTTTTTTTAAAGAGCGGTCCGGGTGCGGTTTTTTTTGTCTTGACTCGTTTTTGGGTCAAACGAACTCCGTTTTCGGTCTAGTCTTTTTCATTCTTCGTTATTTGTCCCGTAGAGTAGTTTAGAAGTGAAAATTTCTTCGTAGGGTTAATTTTAAAGATTTTAGGTTTTTCCCCCTTTGTTCGGGATTCGTGCTCTCGTTTTCTAGCTTAATTTCGTAATTTTTAGGTTTTTCTTAAACGTTTTTGTTTGTTATTGTCTAATCTACCTTTCCACACTCTCAAATCAATTCTCTCCTTCAAACTCAAATCTTCCGACTGTATCGATTTTCCAGCACAGCCTCATTGGGGAATTAACGACCCGGGAATAGTCTATACTGCTCCTGGCATCATTGAATTTTGATTTTTGTTTTTAGATTATATATATTTTATTTTATTATATTATATATATAGTTTAAAGAATTAAAAATTAACTATCACTTAACTATGCCAACTTATCCACTTAACCATGGTTAGTTTCTAACTAAACCATTTATATGTGGGGAATACCCAAACATACCCTTTGTCTAATACTTCTTCTCTATCTATGTTATATTTGATAAACACCCTCAAATCCTCTTGTAAATTACTTCACAAACATTTTTATCAAATGGTTATTTAAGTTGTTTGACCTTGAGGAACAATAGTGAGATGTCAAAGCATGAAGTCCAATTGGGGGTTTAACAAGAGCGGGTAGTTAAAAAGCCAAAATCCCAAAAAAACCAACTCGTAAATCTGGCGCTCTGGCCATACGCTGACGCGCAGGCAGCACGCCACTCACAGCTTGGTTTCTACCAAGTTGGGTACCCCCTTTTGGCCTTTGTATTCCTCACCTCTTGCCATTCTTTCTTTCTCTCTTTTTCTCTTCTCCTACCCTATAAGTTTAACACCTCTTGTGTTCTTAATTTTCTCATCTATCATTCTATTGAAGAACACATCTCCACAAGAGAGACACACAAGTACCTATTCCACGCTTATGTGTTATAAGTCGAGGGCCTTCTTTCTAATACCCTTTATTTTAGAATAGAGTCTCTAGGTTAGGTTAGGACTTGATTTGAACAATCAACTTGGTTCTAAGGGAAGTCTTGTATCTTAGTGATCAAGCCTAGATCATTGAAGATCTAGTTGGGGTTTGGTAAGATTCTATGGGGAAGTTCTTAGTGGTCGTAGTTGATCTAAGTGATCCTAGAGGTTAAGTCGAATCACGGGATCTTAGGGGTGGATTACAAGAACAGAATACCATAGGGAGTAGTTCTTCTTAGTGAACTTCGATCTTAGTGCATATCGGTGGAGCGAAGTTGTAACACGATTTATAGTCCACCATAAGAATTATACTAGAGTACTAGTATAGGTGTCGTGGATTCGCAACTAGACATACGGATGGTATAAACCCCCCATCTCGAACTAGTATATATCGTGGTCTCTCTCTCTCTCTCCATCTACTTACTATCTTCATCACCAAGTAGATCATTACACCACTTAGTTATTTGTGACTTGAAGTTTTAGAAACTTTGAAGAAGTCAAGATAACCATATTCACCCCCTCTATGGTTCTATAATTGGTATCAGAGTGGCTTACTCAAGTTTTCAAGCATTAAAGCTTTCCCAAGAAGTCATTTTAAGTTGAAAACTTATTTTTCAAAATTTCAAAACCTTAACTCTGGTTTTTGAAAAAGTTAAGTAAAGATATTTGGCTAAGAGAACTATGTCGAGGGGTGCTCTATGCAAAGACCATCTTTGCTAGAGGCCGAAGGGTTTTGCTTTTGGAACACCCGCTTTGAGACTTACATTAAGTCCAAAGATATTGACTTATGGCAAGTCATCCAAAATGATGATTTTGTTTTCAAAATGAAGGATCCGAAAAAAAAGATGATGAAGGACACGCCATAGGAACTTCTCAAGGATGATGAGAAGAAACAACTTGGCAAGAACAATGAAGCCAAGATGACTTTACAACGCCCTACCGCGTAAAGAGTACGAGCGAGTCTTTATGTGTAAAACCGCCAAGGAGGTTTGGTATATACTCATCATCACTCACCAAGGCTGTTAGCCTTAAAAATATGAAGACTTATACGGAATTACATTAGTTTACTTATAGTTAGATACACAAGGGCTAGTTATATCATTAGATGATAGTTAGGCGTATCAAGTACTATATATACCCTCATATACTTCCATAGGAGGGTGAGGAAATCATTTGTAATCTCATAAGTGTGTGTGTTTCTCCTACTTCTCTCTTGAAACACGCACATCTTTCCTTTCTCTCTCTCTAATCTAATAAATATGGCGTTGTACTTATTCTTTCCTCCCCGACCTCCAGATCATCTTAGTTAGTAAATTTCTTATGTTAACAATTTGCATCAGAGCTAACCAGGGGCGTTTTGTGTTTGTGGTTTGCTTATTTGGGTGTTCTCATGGCTTATTTGCTTATTTCGTGGCTTATTTTAAGCCAAAAAGCCACGGGTGTGTTTGGATGATGGTTATTTTGTATAAAAGCTTGAAACTTTCTTCTTTATAATGTTTCTAGCTAATTTGTACAAGTATTTCGTGGCTTATTTAGTGCATTTTGGGTATTCATACTCGATCCAAAAAATACAAAAAAAATTTGGTCTTAAAAAACCTAAAAGTTTGTTAATTTATGTTAGATCTTGCCTTGAAATACTTAGTTTTGCAAAAGAAATCAACAAAAAATGTTAAAAAGTAAGTCTTTTAGGAGTTTTCAAAGTTTGTGTTAGGAAAATATTGTAAAACAGACTTAATACTGTTAGTATCAAGGTTAAGTCTGTTAGTTATAGTTAGTACTGATAGCTGAATAGTTAATACTGTTTGTATAGAAGTTAAGTCTGGTAGAGCAAGTTAAGTCTGCCAGCATTAACTTAAGTCTGGCAGTATTAAAGTTAATACTGCTTGGTCAGACAGTTAAGTCTGTTGTAATTTTAGTAATAGTTATCAATTAGCGTTGATTTAGGAAGAGATAAGCATTATCTCTTAACGCGTTTAGGGTTCCTTAAGCCTATAAAAGGAACATAGTATAGTATTGTAAACATATCAGTTGATTGAGTATTTACAATCAAATAGTAATAGTAATAGCAATTTTAGTATTTGTTCTTGTGTTCATCTTGGTATAGATATTGATATTCCGCGTCAATATTTGTATTCACGGTTATTGTCTCTCATAGTATCTTTGGATTTATTCAAAGGACTATAAGTCGTTTAAGGCTCATTGAGATCCTGTTGATAAGGACCTACAAGTGGTATCAGAGCCACCAAAGGGACTTTACACAAGATTGAACAAAGATCAAAACCTTTTTATTCCACCAAATCAAGTAGTCATGTCTGCAAACGATAATTTCTCTCTTCATGATGATGAGGAACTTTCTCTTCATGATGATGCATCTTTGGCTGGATCTGTTCCAACATCCAACAAAGGAGATGCTCCTGCAAAACCACCACAAATAATCACCACAAATACACTTTCAAACATCAAACTGCCTGTCCTTCAAAAAGATGATTATGATACGTGGGCAATGGAGATGGAACATTATCTTGAGTATATAGATAATGAGGTCTGGAAAGTGATTCAGAATGGGAACTCAAAGAAGCGAGTCACCAAAGGTAAGGATGGTGTATACAGGGTTCTTCCTCCAACCACACAGGAAGAACAGGTTGCTGATGAGAAAGAAAGGAAAGCAAGAACACTACTGCTAATGGCTGTTCCAAAAGATCATCTCAGACGTTTTCATGGCATGGATGATGCCAAAGAGATCTGGGCAGCCATCAAGACAAGGTTTGGTGGTAATGCGAACTCGAAGAAAATGCAAAAAGCTGTTTTGAAACAACAGTTTGAGGCATTTACTATCTCGTCTAAGGAAAGCTTGGAGAAAGGGTATGATAGGTTCCAAAAACTCCTATCACAGTTGGATGCCCTTGGTGCTGGTGTGTCAGATGAAGACGCAAATCACAAGTTTTTGAGGTCCCTTCCTCCTGCGTGGGACAGTCTAGCCATGACAATGAGAACGAAGAAGAATATTGACACACTGTCAATAGATGATTTATACAATAATCTGAGTGTCTTTGAACAAGACATCCAAAAGACATCATCTTCTTCCCTTACATCTGATAATGTGGCTTTTCTATCACAAGCCAAAGCCTCTTCAAGCAAGCATAAGCCAAGCCACAGCTCAGGAAGTTATAGTTCTTATACCACTTCCTCTTCCAAAGCAACACCAACTGCTACTCCTGGTCTTGCTGATGAAGTTATCCATTCTTTTCTAGCCACAAATGCTGATGATGTGGATTTGATACATGAAGACCTAGATCAAATTGATGATCTGGATTTGGAAGAGATGGATATAAATTGGCAGATTGCTATGACTGCCATAAAGATTAAGAAGTTCTACAAGAAGACAGGCAGAAGGCCAAGAGTGGATGGAAAAATGCATGTGGCATTTGATAAGAGAAAAGTTGAATGTTTCAATTGCCACAATACTGGGCATTTTGCCAGGGAGTGCAAGTTTAAAGGTTCAAAAGAAGGTAGCAGGCAGGAAGCAAGTAGAGGTCAAGATTTCAAGCCAGTGAGAACTGAAAAGGAAGCCTTGATGACCATTGATGAAGGTCAAATCAATTGGGTAGAGCAGACTACAGATGAAGAACTCAATCATGCTCTAATGGCTTTCACTGTGAATAATGAGGTATCAATGTGCTCAAAATTGTGTTTAGATTCATTTAATGCTCTTAAAGCTAAATATGATGAATTGCAATCTGAATTTGGTGACCAAGAAGCTGCCTTAACTGCCCATAAGCTAGGTCTTAAGAAATTAGAATCTCAGCTTAGAGCCTCCCACAAACAGCAAATTTCCTTAAATGAAAAATTACATTTTCAAGCTAATCAAATTTTTGAAAAAGATGAAAAGTTGAAAAAGTATAGAAGAATAGGAATGAAAGCTGTCAAGGACAAAGATGCTTTACAAAAAATTGTTGATTCTTGGTTTGCATCTTCTAAAAATCTTTGGAAGCTAATTGATTGTGGGATGAGCTCAACTGTTAAGATAGGTTTAGGATATGGCATACAATCAAATGCTGAGGTCCTAGGATATGAGGAAGAGATAAGTAGAGGTATTTTTGCTTCTAGGGAAACAGATGCAGGAAATAATGACATACCACTATACAGCAGATTTAAACAGGTAGAGTATAAAGGTGTCCCCCATCCTCTTAGTGGTGATTATACCCCTAGGGAACAGGAGGACATAGATGATTCTCTGTATGAGTATGGTAAATTTGGGCCTCAACCTCAATCTCCTAGTCCTACTGTGTCGGATGCTAGTTCCACTGTTTACTCAACCTGTCAATCCAATGACAGTGATGGGGAACTAGGAGCTGTATCTGACCATTCAGTCAATGATGACCCTATCCATGACCATATCCCTATACCTTCTATTGAGCAGGTTACCATTGCCACCCAAAAGACTCAACCACAAGTGCCTAAACCCAAACAAACAGTTGTCCCTAGTTGTGCACAGCATGTAAAAACTCCTAGGCAACCATTTAGGACACCAGTGACTTCCTCACCTATTCCTTCAAATAACAGACAGAATTGGAATCAACGAATGGAAAGGGAATTAGGTGCAGGATACTCTTTTGAAAGAAAACCATGTTTTGTGTGTGGAAGTCTTAGTCACTTGATTAAGGACTGTGACTATTATGAGAAGAAGATGGCAAGGGAAGCTGCTATTAAGAGCAAAAGGGTGGTTCATGCTGATGTTAGGCAAGCCACACCGGCCTGGACTAACACTAATAGGGTGAATAAAGCAAATCAGTTCACTCCCAGACCTGTACAACTAAGTAACATTAGACCCAACCATAGTACTGCTAGCAAAACTATTAAAACTGGTAGGGTAAATGTTAATACTGGTCATGGAAATGTTAGTACTGTTAGTTCAGCTGGCACTCAAATTAAGTCTGGTAGTTCTAGATTTAATACTGGTAAGCAAAATATTAATTCTGGTAGTATGCATGTTAATACTGCTAGAGTAAATAGACCAGTATCAAACCAGACTTCAAACAAAACCAGCCCTAAACTTTCTCAGGTGAATCTTAAAAGTCCAAAGAAATGTTTTTCAAAACAAAGTTCACCTGTAAATAGACCCTTTTCAAGGAATACAGCACACAAGTCAAATAAATATGCTGTTAAGGGCAAAATGGGCACTGCTGTTAAGACCTCAGCAGGTTGTGTTTGGAGAAAAGTAATACCACTCTCCAATACCAATAGTGGACCAACCCCTGATTCAAATGTTAATGTTTCTAGAGGTCCACAAGGCAGACCCAAGCCTGTGAAGGCCTGGGTCCCAAAGAGAAACTAATCTCTTTTTGATTGTGCAGGATCATCCACTGAAGCATATGGAGCATAGAGGTATTTTTGATAGTGGATGTTCTGGGCACATGACTGGTAACAGGGCCCATCTTGAAGATTATCAAGAACTATCCAAAGTGGGATCTGTTACTTTTGGAGGAAGTAAAGGTAGTATCAGTGGAAAAGGTACAATTAGATTAGGAAATTTAGTTTTTGATGATGTGGCTTTTGTGAAAGAACTTGGACATTTTAATCTGTTCTCCATATCTCAGATATGTGATAAAAAGCTAAATGTACTTTTTACTGAAAAAGAGTGTTTTGTGGTGTCCTCTGACTTCAAGATGCCTGATGAAAATCAGGTCCTTCTTAAAGTTCCTAGGCAACACAACATGTATACTTTTGATATGAAAAATGTTGATTCTTCAAAAGGATACACCTGTTTATTAGCAAAAGCCTCATCTGATGAAGCTAAATTGTGGCACAGGAGGTTAGGTCACCTTAATTTCAAAAACTTAAATAAACTTGTGAAGGGAAATCTAGTTAGAGGGTTACCTTCCAAGAGTTTCAAAAATGACCACACTTGTGTTGCTTGTCAGAAGGGAAAGCAACACAAGGCCTCCTGTAAGGCCAAGATTGATAGATATGTAACCCACCCATTACATACCTTGCATATGGATTTATTTGGACCAACTTCTGTGAGGAGTATCAACCATGCAAGTTACTGTCTAGTGATTACTGATGACTATTCAAGGTTTTGTTGGGTTTTCTTTCTAGCCAAAAAGGATGAGACTAGTGGCATCCTTAAGACTTTTATAAGACAGATAGAAAACCAACTTACTCAAAAAGTAAAAATCATTAGATCAGATAATGGGACAGAATTTAAAAACAGGGTTATGCTTGAGTTCTGTGGGGAAAAGGGTATAAAACAGGAGTTTAGTAATGCAAGAACTCCTCAGCAAAATGGTTGCTAAGGAGAATGGAATAGACCCTTATAGAGGCCTGCTAGACTATCTAGCTGACTCACACTAACCTACCATTTTTTTGGGCAGAAGCAGTCAATACGCTTGCAATAACCTTTCAACAAGGTAAGAGTGACAAGCCCTACAAAAACAAAACTCCATATGAGCTTTTGTTTCTGGCCATAACCAATTCCAAGCTACATAAGACTATTTGGGGTGCCATTTACCATTCTCAATACTCTTAGCCCACTAGGAAAGTTTGATGGAAAATCTGATGAGGGTTTTCTTGTTGGTTACTCTGTAAATAGTAAAGCCTTTAGGGTTTATAACTTAGTCACCAAAAGAGTTGAAGTAAACCTTCATGTCAACTTTCTTGAGGAAAAACCCAATGTACAGGGAATAGGCCATAGGTGGATGTTTGACTTAGACTATCTTACAGACTCTATGAACTATATACCTGTCTCTTTCAAAATCAAGCAAACCCTAGCCAGGTTTCAAGGAATCATTGATATTGATGTGCAAACTGAGGAGGATGCAGACCTAATGGTGGTTTCATCTACATCTCTTTCTGAAAAGATTGCTACAAAGAAGACTCACTCCCCGAGGCAGCCATCTTCTACACAATATCCCAAGTCCTTCTATGTACATTATACTTTTAAAAAAGAATTTGGGATGCCACTTGGCTTTGAAGCACATAGGACCAGTACCTACAAACAGTACCTACCAGTACTAATCCTGTTAATACTGGTAGTTTTAACCTTAATACTGCTTTTGAGGAGGTTAATACTGGCAATACTGAAGCTATCTCTCCTAGTGCTGATCATGAAGAAGAGGTCTTCTCTGATGCAGATGATGATGAAATGCCTGAAATAAGGATTTATGATAAATCAAGTGAAGGTATTTTTGAAAAGGCTTCTTATGATGATGATGGGATTATTCTGTTTATCCAAAAACTCCAAATGAGGTAAGATGTTCCTACAAATCCCACTCTAAGGATCATAATGCTCATACTCAAAGTAAAATCCTTGAGATCCCAATAACACCATGTTCAGAAAAACTAGAAAGCTCTTCTCTCAAGAAAATCACTGAGGCTCATCCTCCTAGTAGTTTACATACAAGCACACCAAAGAAGCAATCAAAAAGATAAACAACATTGTCTTTGCATTGCTTTTTATCTCAATTGGAACCAATGAAATCTCAGAAGCCCTTGAAGATGGAAGCTGGGTTGAAGCTATGCAAGAAGAACTGTTGGCTGTTCAAGCTTCAACAAGTATGGTTTTGGTTTATTTTACTCCAAAGTGCTAAGGTGATAGGTACTAAATGGGTTATACAGGAACAAAAAGGGATGAGAGGGAGTAGTTGTCAGAAACAAAGCAAGGCTGGTGGCTCAAGGTCATAGACAAAAGAAGGGATTGACAGAGATGAGGTTTTTGGCATCTGTAGCAAGAATTAAGCAAATCATGGTTGTTTTTGGCCTTTGCCTCATTTATGGGGTTCATAGTTCTATCAAATGTATGTAAAGAGTGCTTTCTGTATGGCACTATTGATGAAGAGGTCTATGTCTCACAACCTCCTGGTTTTGTTGATCCTGATCATCCTACAAAGGTTATAAGGTGGTCAAAGAGCATTATATGGATTGGTCCAAGCCCTAGAAGCTTGGTATGTCTACTTGTCAACTTCCTTGAAAGCATGGATACAAGAGGGCACCATAGACAAGACTTTTATTCTAGAAGAAACAAAAAGGATATCATGTTGGTTCAAGTGTATGTTGATGATATCATTTTTGGGTCTACAAACAAGTCTTGGTGTGATGAGTTTGAAGCTTTGATGCAAAGCAGATTTCAAATGAGTTCCATGGGTGAACTTACATTCTTTTTAGGTCTACAAGTCAAGCAGAACAAGGAAGGCATCTTCATCTCTCAAGACAAGTATGTAGCTGAGATACTCAAGAAATTTGATCTTGTGCATGTCAAAGCTGCCATCACTCCCATGGAGACCAAGTTGCCTTTGACAAAGGATGAGGAAGCTTTTGATGTAGATGTACACTTGTACAGATCTATGATAGGTTCCCTCATGTACTTAACTGCTTCTAGACCTGATATTATGTATGCAGTATGTGTTTGTTCACGTTTTCAGGTAACTCCAAAGACTTCTCATCTCAATGCTGTCAAGAGGATCTTCAAGTGCCTCAAGGGCAAACCAAACTTGGGATTATGGTATCCTAGGGAGTCACCCCTTGATTTGGCAGCATTCTCTGATAGTGACTATGGTGGTTCCAATCTTGACAGGAAATCAACAACAGGTGGTTGTCAATTTCTTGGTCAAAGACTTATCTCCTGGCAATGCAAGAAACAGACTATTGTAGCCACTTCAACAACTGAAGCTGAATATGTAGCTGCTGCAAATTGATGTGGACAAGTGTTGTGGGTTCAAAATCAATTGTTGGACTATGGTTTCAACTTCATGAATACCAAAATCCACATTGATAATGAAAGCACAATCTGCATTGTGAAGAATCCAGTCTATCATTCTAAGACCAAACACATTGAGATTCGTCACCACTTCATCAGGGATTGTTATGAGAAGAAGCTCATAAGTGTGGAGAAAATCCACACAGACTTAAATGTTGCTGACTTGTTGACCAAACCATTTGATGGCCCTCGGTTTAATTACTTGGTGGTTAGCATTGGTATGATCAACCCATAGCACCATTTAAGGGGAGGCTTAGATGTATAGTTTGTTAATTATAGTAGCTAAGTAATCTTAATTCTGTTAGTTTATTCTGTTTAATCCTGGTAGTTATATTCTATTAATACTGGTAGTTAAGTAGAGTTAATTCAGGTAGTTTATACACACTTAATTCTGGTTGAAATAGAGTTAATTCAGGTTGACTCTTAATTAATTCTGTTTGACCAAAATTAAGTCTGGTAGTGTACATTGTTAATACTGGTGGTTTATGTTAATGCTGGTTGCGGGAAATTTGACTTTTTCTGATTAATCACTGTTTAAAAGTAACCGTTAGAGATTTTTACGGCGCAATAGTAGTCCCACAGAGTAGCTATATATAGATAAAGTTTGATTTCTCTTTCATACTTTTCTTTTATTGCTATCTCCTTTTCTTTTGCAAAGTTAAAACATTTCCTCTCTAACGAATATAGTCAAGCGTTCTGCTACCAGCATCTACATTTTAATTCACAATAAAACCTAAGTACTTAATACGGGTGTCACATGGCTCAATTGAATTATTGTGACAAACACAACCAAGTAGGGTTTTTGCGCAAGCCTAACGAGAGTGCAGGGTTTGCTGAGATACTGGACTTTCTTCGAGGTTCAAACCTCAGGTATGCATTAACTGCTAATCCACCTATCTATGATTCTCTTGTAAAACAATTTTGGCAGAGTGCTGTTGCAAGTACTAGAGAAGACGGGTCTCTCGAAATTAGTGCAACAGTTGATACCAAAAAGTACATAATCTCTGAGGCGTCAATTAGGGATTCACTTCAATTAGATGACGCCACAGGAATTTCAATGCTACCTAATGATGACCTTTTTGAGGGTATGGGCCAAATAGGGTATCCTACTGATGGAACTTTTACCTTTTGGAAAAGTTTCTTTACACCCCAATAGCGATATTTGGTCCATCATCTTTTGCACTGCATAAGCTCTAAAAGTGGTGGATGGGATCAATTTGGTAGCAATATTGCTACTGCTTTGATCTGTCTATCCGACTCAACAATTAATGCAACAATAGATACATTGAAATACAAATTAGGAAGGAGTTGTTAGGAGGCAGCTCCAATATTAGCTGATGCTATAGGGAGACTTCTGTTGCAAAATGAAGCGATTTTTGAAGGATTGCAAAATATTGGGTATGTAAATGGCAGAATTTTGCATTTTTGGGAAAAGTCACTTTACACCCAATGGGAGTATTCTTAATCCATCAATCTCACTGTCATAAGCTCCAAAAGTGGAGGAATGGAATCGTTTGGTAGCAAACATCGCCATTGCTTTGATCTGTCATTTCCATCTGAAGAGACTTTAACTTTTCAATACTTATCTTTGATGGAAATGATCTCAACTTGGAAATGCAAATCAGAAGTTTTTCATGGTTACCTCGTTTATCTTAAATGATTAGTGAATGTTCAAACTGAATACAAAAACCTTTTGTCCCTGTATCATTAACCAAAAGATTTTTGGAAATATGGAATAGAGGTTTTCAGGGATACTTTTGACCCATTGTTGCTGCTATGCTAACCATGGATTGCAGGTCAACTCAAACCAAGTGCTGATCCAGCCCATCTCAGTCTGTACCAAGCTACCTCATCATCTCAATGTACAATAACACAACCACCATCCCACTGTAAAACTCACCCTGTACAACCAACATCTATGGACACCTCCTGAACCAAAACCTGTACAAACAACATCACCTCCACCAGTCTCTACCATTCCTGACATTCAACCAACTCTTCCACCATCTCCTCAAATTCCATCACCTTTCATATCATGATACGAATGTCCATCTTTGAAATTCTTTATATCATATGGTCTCCACCACCTTCACATGAACTGAGCTTCAAGCTTTAAGATCTAGTGAAAAGTGAGCAATTAGGAAACCTAATGGATTATTGTTACCTAGGATGGAGTCAAGAGTAAAAATCTTTGGAAAAGGAATGAGTGAAAACTAAGGAGTCACTTGGAAAAGGCAATCTTTCTAGCTGAATGGCGAAGGTTTAAAAAGCTTGAAGGAACAAGTGAGGAAGAAGAGGAAAAGTAAAGAAGCTAAGGAAGCAGAGGGTCAGGATCAAGAAGTTTCCTTTTGAAACAGGATAAGGGAGATATATTTGTTACACTGAAAGAGGAGCAAGTGTTCAAGGGGAGGCTCAAGGAAGAAACAAATAAGTCCTTTCCATTTGGAGGTGCAAGATCTTAACAAATGTAGCTTCAGAAGGGTTTAGGATCACAAAGCACCTCTTGGTAGCAAGATTGACAAAAGAAAATCAAAGTCTACAAAAACTCTACCAAAATTCTTCATTTTGAAAGATCCTGATTCCAGCTCAAGTTCAATATGTCTAGTTAAATACTGCTCAAGTTATATGCTCAAGTAATTTGCTGATACTTAATCCTGATAAGTACATCTTCAGTCTAATTAACTACTGGTGAAGTTAATGCTGCTGAGGTTCTATACTGTGAAGTAATGCTGCTGAAGTTAATACTGGCGCGGCAAGAAAGGGCTCAAAGGAGAAAAGGAAAAGGAGCCAAATGGATGAAGAGGACATTAAGCTGAAGTTCAAGCATCATAGACATCAAAAGAGCTTAAGAGTGGTTAGCAGGATTTAGAGGAAGCTAAAAAGAGTGCAAGCTCAAATGGGATGCTGAAAACAAAGACAAATGGTTCTTGTGCACTTCTGGCTTGAGATTGGGTAGAGCAGAGGAAGAAGCTGCAAGTGAGGCACTGGCAATGAATTTGATTACATTCAAAGCAAGATTATCAGATCAGTTCTTTGTTACAGAAAAGATTCAACAAAGAAGAAAGGGAGGGCACGATTTACTATTGAGGAAAGAGCAAAGTTCTTACATGACACAATTGCTGCCCAAAGGAAGTTTCTTGCAGAACAAAGGAGTTGCTATTATCAGAGATAACAAGTCCACCCACAAATATTCTCAACTTAGAAATAGATGATCACTTATCTGAAACATGTCGCAAACAAGATGCATGTGAGTTAAAGTCTAGTCATTTTGAAGAGATTCAAGTACTGTATGAGAGAAACATAGAAGGCAAGATCAGACGTTTTGGGCTATTGGAACTAAAGATGATGAAAGCAGCAATAATTAGATGAAGGAGAAAAGATGCTGATCAAGAGGAAGAAAAGAAGGATGCATCTGTTATGAGGAGTTCAAGAGGAAGAAAGAGCAAGAAAAGGAAGTTAAGCACAAGGAAAGAAAGTTAAAGGCAAAAAGGAGGAAAGCATGGTTTGTCACACAAGAGAGGATTGATATTTGAAGATATGTTGCATAATATCTCCTGATGAGGAACAAAGTGATTGATGTGAGGATGTCTGATTATCAATATCCCTTTATTGAATGGCAATCATTTTGCCTTACAACTAAAACCTCAACTTGATCTAAACCAACCTGATGAGTCATATATCTGAATAGGGTAACAAGAAGTAAAGGTCATCAGAGATTTCTTTAGCACTTTAATGGGTGTTTTATCGATTATTGGACAGAGGAAGATTTGAAAGGTATTTATGAGTAGTATGGAAGAATATAAAGATAGGCTTCCTGAAGGATACGTCACGGATGCTTGGGGAGATCTGATGTTTAATGTTTTACATCACGGTGATACGGCTGACTTTTGGGATACACAGCAAGACTGGAAGCTTATCAGCTGGAAACTACATAGTTCCTCAGGAGTTACTACTATCATGACAAAGAAACTGGACTTGTTTGTTCTTATGGCTTTGTGGAAAGCAAATATCCTCTTGACAAAGGAAGTACTTTCACAAATGCTGGAATTGAGCTTGAAAATCTGAAGAAGAAAGCTCGAGGTTTGAGCTGATCAAGTTTGTGAGACAACAATTGGAAGAATTTGAAGATTCTGATGATGATGACACAGTCACATCTATTCATGAAGATGAAGAAAGGGTTTGAGTGTTGGCTAACCACCACACAACAAATGGTTTTTGGTTCACCATGTTTTTAACGGGAATAAGAATAATAGTCCAAGAGCAAACGGCTGCTTGGTAAAGACTATCCATCTTCCGTTTTATGGTTGACAATTTACCAAAAATGGTATGGTATTCTATGCACCATAGTATTTTTACTAAAGCATGATAGCCTGAGCAAACGGTCTACAGGTAAAGGCAATATCAAAATCCTCCAAGTTGATGGCTGTTAATGGTTTCGCCAAAAAAAAGCATATGGTATTCAACTCACCATGGTTCAAGTACTGAGAGTTGAATGGTTTTCAGTTGACATGGAATTCACACTTTCTGAGTTGGCCAAAAGAACTGACTACTCCAGGTTATGGCTAAACTGGTATAATCGAGCATCAAATCCATTTACATTTTATGATTCAACTCTCTCAGGAGTTAACAACTGGAAGTGATGAGAATAGACTGAAACTTTATGTTTTGATGTACAACATTGTCAAGGTTGCTGATACAAGAGTTAAAGACTAGTTGCTGTCAAGATTTGAAGACATAAAGACTTATTATTTTGAAGACAGAAGTTTAAGACAATCCTCTAAAAGCACAAGAAGACGCTTAAAGTATTTAAAGATCAAGAATATTCTGAAGGAACTTGAAGTTCATGAATGAAGATCAAGTTAGGGGAGGATTGTTAGGAAAATATTGTAAACGGACTTAATACTGTTAGTATTAAAGTTAAGTTGTTGGTTTAGTTTGTACTGATAAGCGTTAGTTAAGTTCGTTAGTAATAGAAGTTAAGTCTGGTAGAGCAAGTTAAGTCTGCCAGCTTTAACTTAGGTCTGGCAGTATTAAAGTTAATACTGTTATGTCAAATAGTTAAGTCTGGTTGTAATTATAGTAATAGTTATCTCTTAGCGTTATTCTAGGAAGAGATAAGCATTATCTCTTAACGCGTTTAGGGTTCCTTAATCTTATAAAAGGAACGTAGAATAGTATTGTAAACATATATGTGTGTGTTGATTGATCGTTTACAATCAAATAGTAATAGTAATAGCAAATTTAGTATTTTGTTCTTGTGTTCATCTTGGTATAGATATTGATATTCCGCGTCAATATTTGTATTCTAGGTTATTGTCTCTCATAGTTTCTTTGGATTTATTCAGAGAACTATAAGTCGTTTAAGGCTCATTGAGATCCTGTTGATAAGGACCTACAGATCTTGAAGATGTAAGATACATCAATGAACCAATCATTGACCTATACATATGAACATCCACTTCTTCACCATCTTCATCCTTGAGCAGAGGCTTTTGAGTTTCCATTAGTGTGCTTGCAGTCTTGACTTTTGTAAACCCAAATTTCTTTAAAATTTCTTCAACATATTTGTCTTGATTAATAAATATGCCATCCTTCTTCTGCTTTATTTGTAATCCTAAGAAGAATGTAAGTTCTCCCATAGGAATACTATCTGAATTTTCATAATGATACTTCTCAAGGCAATGCATGCCTCCCTTCTTTGTTGAACCAAAGATGATATCATTCACATAAACTTGGACTAGCAAAATATCACCTTTGTGCCTTTTGATGAATAAGGTCTTGTTAATTTTCCCTCTTTAAAGCCCATTGTCCAATAGATATGTTGACAAGGTTTCATACCAAGCTCTAGGAGCTTGATGTAGTCTATATAGTGCTTTATCAACCTTGTATACTCTGTTAGGAAAATCTGGATCTTCAAATCCTGGTGGTTGACATACATACACCTCTTCTTCAATCTTCCCATAGAGAAAATCACTTTTTACATCTATTGATACACCATAAACTCTTTAAATGAAGCATAAGCTAAAAATAGCCTAATTGCTTCAATTCTTGCAATAGGGGCAAAGACTTCATCATGTTGACAAGGTTTCATACCAAGCTCTAGGAGCTTGATGTAGTCTATATAGTGCTTTATCAACCTTGTATACTCTGTTAGGAAAATCTGGATCTTCAAATCTGGTGGTGACATTCACACTCTCTTCAAATCTTCCATAGAGAAATACTTTTTACATCTATTGATACACCATAAACCCTTTAAATGAAGCATAAGCTAAAAATAGCCTAATTGCTTCAATTCTTGCAACAGGGGCAAAGACTTCATCATAGTCAATCCCTTCTTCTTGTGTGTACCCTTGAGCAACCAATCTTGCTTTACTTCTTATCACAATTCCCCTTTCATCCTTTTTATTCCTGAAAACCCATTTAGAGCCTATAGCCCTTTTTCCATTTGGTAAATCCACTAAAGTCCAAACTTCTTGTAACTTGAATTGTAGAAGCTCTTCTTGCATAGTCTCTATCCAGCTTGGATCCTTCAATGCATGAATTACCTTTTTGGGTTCTTCCTATAATAAAAACCAAGCAAACAAGCAGTTTTGAATGTCTTTATGGTTTGTTCTTTGTTGAATAGTACTAACAAACCCATGTTCCTCAAAATTCTTTGACATCTTTCTTGTTTGTGTAGCTGATTGAAAATCTCCAATCACTTGATTAAGAGGATGATCTTTATGAATTCTTGTAGTTGGATTAGGACTGACTTGGATTGTTGTATCCAAATTATTTATGTCAGCCATTGCACCATCATCTTCATCATCTCTTGAGAGGTCAAATATGCTATAATCTTCCAAAGCAGGCATATTTGGATCAAATGGAAGTTCAATGTAGTTTTCCACAACATCAAACCTTAATTTGTGCTAGCAGCATTAACATTGTTAGTGTTGTTAACATTATTTCCTTCTCTTGATCATTACATTCACTTTCTTTTCTTGGATCTTCATTAACCTTCTTTCCATCATCACTTGAAGGTTTAGATCCATTATCATGATGAACTCTTTAGATTACGAAATGGTGGATAGCAGTCCATAATGGTAGCAAAATGTACTCTTTTGACAGGGTTCTGTTCCTTTTAGCTTGACTTGCATTATCACTTGTTTTTGGTACCTGCAAACCATTAGATTGTGTACTACAACAATTGGCTAATAATTTCATTGTTCTTGAAAGTTGCTTAAATATAATAGCCAAAATCTGGTCACTACTACAGCATTAGGTGTACTACACCCAAACCTAATATGCAGTTTCCTTCACTATCCCTTGTTCTACTATTGGAATACTCTAAAGGCTTTATTCAAGAGAGTATCTAAAAGAAAACCTTCATCAGCCTTACCATCAAATTGCCTAAGTGATCTATGATATTGAGAATGGTAACAGGACACCAAAATGGTCTCATAAAACTTAAAGTTGGTGTTTCTACCATGAAAAAGTTCATAGGGGGTTATGTTCTGAGGAATAAACTACTAAACATTCTATTTTGCACATAGCAGCAGTATTAACTGCTTCTGCCCAAAAAGTAGTTGGCAATTAGAATCCGCCAGCATATCCTAGCAGCCTTAATTAGTGTTCACTATTCCTCCTCTCGGGGGACTCTATATTTGTTGAGGAGTTCTAGCTCACTAAAATTGTCTAAAATACCTATATTTCACAAAATGATTTATTTCTCTGTTTTGGAACTCAGTTATATTATACATCTAATCACCTTAACCTTTTGAATTCTACTAGATTTCTTATCCTAGTTATAAGGGACTTAAGAATGCCACTAGTTCTCTTACTTAGTAGCTAGAACGAAAATACATGTAAACTACTATTAATCATCTGTGACAACTAGGACACTACTTTTTCTTATAAGACTTTTAAACAAAATATTGACCAATAAGGTCATATTGCAGCAAAATGTAAAGAAAGACGAATTGAGTTATCTGTTTTGGAACTTACAAGCGGCTCTGTCGCTGCACTTTCCCTTTTGACAAGCAAAACAGGTTTGATCATTTTCAAAAGTTTGGAGGTTAAAACCTCTTACAGATTTACTTCACCAATTTATTCATGGTTTTAAAATTTAAGTGACTAGACTTCTATGCCAAAGTTTTCGATTCACTCAGATGTGGCTTTTGCAAGAAGGCAAGTTAAACCACTTTAGAACTATGTTCTTTAAATCAAGCACTATACCATATCTGTTCTTTTAGGAACTCTAAGTAAAACTTGACTTTCATCAATTTACTTAAAGTTTAGAGATAAACAATACATTCAATGTCATTAAAATGAAACTATTCTTTTTATCCACACTTTGTGAGGCACAAAAGAGATTAAACTTAACTCTCTCACAAAATACAAATTTAAACTCTAGATTTACCAATTTTTAATGGTACCTTTTTCCTGTGATTTTCCTCTTAGGGTTCCTCCAAAAGCAATATTCCTCCATTCTTATACCTTAATAGTTCTGTAAGGATAGGGGAACATGTTCCCTATCATGGCCTTGAGATCCACTATCAATTACTCTTGATCTGTAAAAAAATAATTTTTCTTATTGTGGATTGCCTTCTACATCAGTAAGGAAAATCAGTTTCTTTTGGGGACCAAGGCAAATCACTGACTTGATCCCGCCGTGTGCATCAACATAATCAAACTTTTTTAGGGTGATTGATGCACTGTTGTGTTTAGAAACATGGTCTAAAACTTTATGCTTTGGTTTCTAAACCCAACAAGCTGAGGCCTTAACAGCATTAAAATTATTTCCCTTAACAGCATTAACTACTGCTTTTGGCCTAGCAGTATTAAATTTTTTACCCCTAACATTATTACAACCCATTTGATTAATATTATATTTTTAATGATATTGTTCTTTTATGGAATAGGCCTCTTAACAGTTGAATGTGCTATTTTAGAAAGATTATGACATGGTTAGCAGCATTCACTATGTTTTTGCGTGAGAAGAATTAACTTTGTCTAGCAGTATTAACTGATACTAAACCAGACTTCATTAGTACTGCTCTTGGAACTAAGTTCTTTTTAGCACAGGGGTAAGTCTTTTTAGCAAAGTTTTGATGATTCACCCTTTGAGCATTGTTCCAAACAGGTTTTACCATCCTTTGATTTTGAAACTGTTTTTGATGGTAATTGCAATATCAAACTTGCAATGATCAAAGCTTTCACACACATACATGCCTTATTAAACATATCAGAATTGTTTCCTAGTTTTGGAGACAATCATAGTGTTCTATCTTTTTTGTTTGCTATTAGACAGTGAGGGTTTTGGCCTATGTTGCTCAACTTGTTTACAGTTTCCTAGTGTTTTTTCTTTATGGTTTAGATTGACAAACTCTTTCTTAACAATATTGGGCCTAATTGTTTTCTTTTCAATTTTAGGCTGAGACACATCCTTTTCCTCATCATTTGACAACCATTCTTCAATACATGGGGCATCATTCTTCTTCCTAACTACTTTAGGCTCTTTTTCACTAGACATAACTTTACATTTCTCAACTACAGGCTTATTAACAAACTCATCTAAACCAATAATAGACAAGTCAGGTGTTAGAGGCATGAAATTTCCTGTGTAGGGAGGTGGAACTGCATTATAACTTTCATAGCCTAAACCTTTCTTGTAATTGTCAAATATCTGACACTCTATGAGCTTGTTTAAACTTTTAGATGCATGTTCAAATTTATCTACATTAAGTTGAATGCCATCCTTTTCTTTTTGAACAATGTCAAGCTTTTTTACTTAGCTCTTATTATAGTTTATTTCTCCTATGTGAATATTTCAAATTTTAAGCCCTTAATATCTTGTAAATAAAATAGACTTATTTACTTTATAACTTTAGTTTTTTCTTATCCACAGTCTCGCTAAACCTGTCTTAATAACTAATACCTTTAACTCAGATTTTCTTTAGAATCTTAATAGTTAATCATTTTGAGATTTAAGAGATTCAACAGTTTCCAAACAAGATTTTGAACAAATAAAATCATTGGATACCTCAGGACTTGAAGATGAGAAATCTATGAGTGCTTAATTAGGCCCTTCATCTATCTAATCACTCCAGTCATATCTACCAAGACCATCACATGACACCAAATCTGTGGAAGTAGATGTTTCCACAGGCACACTCCTTCTTAAGCTTTCCTTGTTCTTGTTGCCTTGATTTCTTGGAGCTCTGCACTCCCTAGCAAAATGTCCCCTCTTGTGGTAGTTATAGCACTCCACGTTATGACTTAGCTAAATCCAATAGTCTCATTCTGTCTAGCTACCGTAAGCGTCCTTCCTGTTATTCTTTAAAAACCTTCTTGCCCTCATAGTCAACATGACCATTTGCCATCTCAAATCCATCTCTTCCATATAATCTGGATGGATTTGTTGCAAGTCCTCATGTACAAGTTGAGGACTATTTGGTTGACTAGAAAAGAATGCACAAATAATAGCATCACTCAAGTTATCAATATTTGTAAAGTTAGCAGCATTAACTTGAGTGCTAGCAGTAGAAACTCCATGAGCAGTATTAACTGCTTCATTGTGCTAATAGTAGTTGTTATTTGAAGAGACACAAAATGCATGGTTTGTATGATTGAACTGTGAGTAGACATCCTTTAATTTGGTTCATACACCTTAAGGTTATTGTAGTGATCATCCATGCTCATGTATCCTAAATTCAGCTTTATTCTACACACAACAGCTGTGTGTTCCACTTAGGTGAAAACTGCTTAAATAACTTTTGATTAACATCTTCTTTGAATGCTTCTATCATCCAAAATTCTCAACTGATCAAAGTGTTTTGACGCCTATCAAAGTTTGATCAAGCATCTCTGAACCTTGGAGGTAGTGAATTTTTCATATTGCTACTTTAAGAGATTCCTTTGAGTCTTTCTTGTAGCTGCATTCCCACCAAATCTCTTTTCAACAGCTTCCAGCAACTTCTTAGCATCCTTTATAGAGTTAAACTTTAACTGGTTGTTCATAGAGAATGCCCATCAATTAAGTACTTCTTAGCTTTACTTTAATTATTAAGTCTTTTCTTTAGCAGTTGTAGTAGGCATCACTGTCACAACACCTTCCACAGTTGTTGTTTTTGGCAAGGTTGCACCATTCTCTATGACTTCCCATAGTGCATAGTCTATCATCTGGATATATTATTCAATTCTCATCCTCCATATCTCATACTCATCAAGTTTGAGCATGGGAACTTTGGATGCAGCCACCATGTGTGTAGATACTTGATCCATATCTTTTAGCAAAAACAGGTTCTGCTTATTCACATCTTCTCAACAAGCTCTGATACCACTTATTGATCCCACTTTAATAGATCGAATTCCTTAAGCTTGTTTAAAGTTTAGTTATATTAGATAAATCTAACACAACTATAGAAGAAACCGTGTTTGAATGTATTAAAGATTATGCGGAATCTAATCTTTAATATTAAGAAGAATTATCAATGAAACAGTAATTCAATGAACATACAATTCAACAAACAAGCTCCAATATTATTAATGGTAATAATACAAATACTCTTAAAGTATTAGGGTTACAAAAACCTTGAAGCTAAGAATTATACGACTAAGATTGATTTTTGGTTTTGGTTTTGGTACATCAATCTCTATACCCTAGGACCTCCTTTTATACACAAAGAGTCCTAGTCGGCTTACAATACTTCCCTAAGTATCTAAAATCTTTTCTATTAAAAAACTGAATACATATTCATATAAGTAGTATTAACTAGCATAATTAACTTGATATTCACTAGCAGTTGTAACTTCAAGTATATTTTCACTAGCAGCATTAACTTCAGCTGAGCAGTCTTAACTTTGTACTAGCAATAGTAACTACATAGCATATTTTCTTTGAAGTTTATCATGCAGCCTAATCATTCATTAGCAGTACTTACTGGTTAGCAGTAAGTAAACACTTAGCTATTTTCTTTGATGTCTTTGTGCAGTAACTAACTCAGCTGAGCAGCATTAACACAAACATGTGCAGTAGTAATTCAAACAACATCACGAAGACTTTTAATCCCAACAACAAGATTCAGTTGATGTCAAGGAATGCGACACTTTTTTGTTGCCCGGGTATGGTGGGACTCTAGTTAAGCTTGGTGAAAAAGAGTAAGTTTTTTTTTCATTTGTTATATATTTGTTATTTTGTTTCTTTATTTGATATGGTTTAATGATGTTATTAGTAGTTTTGAAGGTAGAAAATGTTTAATAATTAGACTTTTTCTATCCCAATGTTGATTATTAACTGGTCATGAGTCTGATCTAATTAGACTTTTTCTATCCCAATGATCTAATTAGACTTTTCTATCCCAATGTTGATTATAAACTTTTAAAACGGGGTAGGGTTGGTAACTTTTATCTGATAATAACGAAGATACTTGTGCACATGTACATAAGTCTCTGAACTTTGTTTTCTCATTCATGCATTTGTAATCTTTGTTTTAAAATTGTTTTTAGGAGCAATCATAGAGTATGATTATTTGCAGACACATCATCACCTGATGAAGAAGAGGTCTATAAAGCTTTACAGGTCTGCCTTGAAATGCGAGACAGCTATGTGTTTAGGGAAACCATTGCTCCGTGTAAGCTGGCTTTGGACAGGTAGATTTTTTGTCTAGCTACAACTGTTCAAACTTATTTTGTGTGTTGTCTGTAATAGTTTGTTTATCCTTCGGTCTTCAGGATAAATTAATGACAGTCACTTCAGAGGCTTCGAGTGGAGGTTCTACAGGAAACTGGATTTTCAATAACAAAGAGCATGGGAAAGCTAGTGCTGCTGCAGTTTGGTATGTAAATTTACAAAAAAACAATAGTTCTTGAAATGAATACTAATTTATGTTTGTACCATCATAGTTGTTTTCTTTTTACATAAAAGAATAGTTCTTGAAATGCATATATGTTTTATGGCTGCTACAAAATCAATAAAAGGAGTGTGCATATGTGTTATTGAGAGTGAATATGTGTTTTTGGAGTTTAAATGTATTGAAAGTGCATATATGTTTTAAGGCTGATACAAAATCAATAAAAGGAGTGTGCTATGTGTTATTGAGAGTGAATAATTTTTTTTGGAGTTTAAATGTATTGAAAGTGCATATATGTTTTATGGCTGATACAAAATCAATAAAAGGAGTGTACGTATGTGTTATTGAGAGTGAATGATGGTGTATTACAGAATTATGATGCATTTTGTGCATAAGTGTTTTTATAGTTTTAAATTGATTGACAAGTTCTATAGGTTTTGATCTATGATTGTTATAACAAGTACACTTTAAAAGCAAATACTTACTAGATTGCACAATCATGGACTAAGGACTCATAAAAAAAAGCCTACATCATGTGGCTGATCAGTTGTTGTTTTACTTTTATGTCACTAGCTAGTCCTACTCAGTTCAACCAACATCTTATGTTTCTCCTTGTTATTATGCAAATAAATCCACACCACAAGGAGTTTCTCCTTGTTGTTATACTACTACTTAAAGTTTCGTTTAACAAAATATTACTTTGTTACAAGCCACTTTGGTTTTTTGTTACATTTAACGAGGATGATGACGATGACAAATTCAGATGTGTACAGTTGAAGATGAATGTGTTTGAGAAAAAAATGAACAAGATTGCACATGTGCATACATCAAGCTAAAAGTTGGTGATGAAATACATGAGCATGCACATGTGTATCAATGAATATCATATGTTATTCACTATGTAATTGACTTGAAGTTCATACTCTAATAGAATTAAAACATATCTTGTTTAATGTGTATGTTGTTAGATTAAAACAATGTTCGCATGTGCACACTGCACACAACTTGTTTAATATATACAACTTGTGCGCATCTGCATGCACGCCTCTCGATATAACTAAAAGAAAAAAAAGAAAAAAGGTAGAAATGTGATCAAAGGTAGAAACATGCGTAAATAATTTTTTTAAAAGGTTCACAAATGCATGGTCTGTACATCTTAATTGGATTTTAAAGAATTCAATTTAAAAAAAAGGAAATTATAAAATCTAGTTCATACAAAAAAATGCAAAAAAGTCAACAGTAATCCTAAGAACGAGGGTTTGTTGAAATTAGGAACGTGTTAATTTTAATGTCATCAAAGAAAATTAAATATGATTTTACCAATGTGCCCTTTTGAATTAAATAAAAAGAAAAGTTTTAAAAAAAATCTGATTGGTTAATGATAGTTTCTTGCTGTTTGTACATTCATTGGTTTGATAAAGAACCTCTCACTATATATTATATATATATATATATATATTATATATATATATTATTTAATATATATATATAGTTATATTTATTACTACAAAACACACAATAAACTACCTAATACACTTTCTAAAATAACGATAGGAGGTCAGAAACGTACATTTTTGAAGTTTTAAACTATATAAATATCCTTATATTTTTTTTGTCATTTTCGACTGTTTTAAAAAACATATTTCGTATTCATTTTTTTTATTAATATACATACTAAAAGTCGCTCGCTCTATAAAGAACCTATACTTTTTTTTCATTTACGACTATATTTAAAAACATATTTAACATTCATATTTGTATGTATATGCATACTAAAAGTCGTTCGCTCGCCCAAAAATCCAAGCCACGCCGTTTTCGTCTTTCAAGCCCCGTTAACGTTTACGAACTTTAATAGGTAAATAATTTAGTATATGATTCCAGGTACCTGTCATATTATATAAATATGAATGCCACATATTTTGTTAACCAAATAAGTAAAAAATAATATGCTCGCCCCAACGATAAATACTCATTCAAATTCCGTGATTGTTAAAAAATGCTCAACGAAATAAAAAACATATGTTGCATACAAGTCAGCCCCGCCGCAACGCGCGGACACATTTCCACTCAATATTCATTCGAAACAGATTCGCAAAAAATTATACCCCGCGGCAACGCGCGAGCTATGTAATCAAATCGCACAAAAATAAGCTCCGTCGCAACGCGCGAAAGGTCCAGCTCTTATGCAATCAAAAACCGCCCTACGCTAAGCCAAAAAAAATGAAAAAAAAAATTAAGGCCCAGCAACAATGCGTGAGCAATCATGCTTGTTATTTGTCATTTATATAGACCTGAGACATTCATTTTCCTATCCTTTTTTAGGAAATCTTTTTTATGAATAGAATTAAAAAAAATTCTATAGCATTTTCTAAGTCTATTGTGATGTCAATAGTGCTACATCTTTCATTAACTTATTAACTCCATGACCCGCCTGATGGTCGAGCTAGCTTTCTGGTTTATTACATATAACTAAATCAAAACAACATGCTATGGATATAACTTAAGTTTTGAATTAGAAAAGAATATTATGTGTAAAACAAATGCATGATATATATTATTAAATATCATGAGAATATGTGAAATTTACCTCATAAGTAGGGATAGCAAAAAAAACTCGAATCCAACGGAAAAATCCAAAACCTTGATTGTTTTTGGGCGGGGAGGGACATGCTTATCGGGTTCGGGGGGGTATCGATGATTAACGGGAATTTTTATCTGGGGTTCAGGGGCGGGGACGGGGCACAACCCCTAATCGCCCCGCTCCGAAACTATATATACATATAGATATATTGTATTCATATATTGTTATGTTAGTATTTACGTAATAAAAATCAATATTATTAATTTTTTGTAGTTTTCTATCTTTGCAAGATTGCAAGTTGTGATTAGAAAAAACTTCTTTTTGTAATTTTTTTAAAAAGAAGTTCTGATTTTTTTTAACATGGTTATCATTATTTATGTTTAATTTGTTGAAAACTTATAAATGCTACTAATTAATATATTATTAGTGGGTTAGTGATGACATCCAATAACGTCTATTATTATTCATCATTTACAATCCCATCTATAATGTCATTTTATATTATTTTAATAAGATTGATACATAATTGCTTATCTTTAAATAAATTTTATCGTTATGAGCAATTCGTGAAAGATGGAGCATAGACACGTGTTTTGGAGCATAAATGACGAAGTTCAAGAAAGTCTATGAATCTGAAAACTACGACGCATCATTCTAGAAGATACATATATCCTAAGACTTAGACGAATTTAATACCATTGCCTAACTTTGAAGAATACGCCGTATCCATATCAGTAAATGTGCCATATATGAAACTTTGGTCAACACTCGAAACAAGCACGTTTTACTCTCAATACGCCGTATCCAGAAGACCTCAATACGCCGTATTGAGTGGCGGTTAGAGATTATTCCAGAGTATTATAATCGTGGAGCCTATACTAAATAACCCGAATACGCCGTATTGGACCTATCCAATACGCCGTATCGACCAGATTTCAGAACTTATAAATAGAAAACCTAGCATTCAGTTTTTTGTGTGCAATAGAAGAGCAAAAACCACCAAGTACGATTCTCAAAATCAAACATCAATTTGTAAATATTTTTATTCTCTCTTTATTTTTGATTTATAAAAATTTTTGAAAAAGAAAATACAAAAATATAAAACCAACAAAAAGAAAATAGAAAAATATAAAACCTAGAAAAACAAAATATAAAATCAGAAAAATTTCAAAAATACCAAAAAGAATCTTCTCGACATGTCTCTTGGAATCGATAACATTTACGTACCTAGAAATGTTGATTAACATCGACACGGGCATGTAAATGAAGTTCGAGCAAGAGTTTCAAATGCTTTCAAAACATGTCATTTCTAAATTTTCTTAATGACTTATGTACATTTCAGTGCATAACTCGGTCTCGAATGTAATAGGGAAGTGTACGCTTCAGTGCGCTTACTCTAAAAATAGAAGAGAAGTCTTCTATCATGTTTTTTAAAATCGTTGAACACAATTTTTCAAAAAGAACTTTCAATGTCAAAATTGTCTACAATATAATTTGTGGTATTTTTTCCATAAAAAGTGGTATTTGTTAAAATTGTGTGTTCAACACTCCCTTCCTCGAATAAGTTTTAAAAGAATTGTAGTACGTAAAATGTCATTTTATGTGGATCAATTTCTGAGGGGGAGCTTTTTAAAACCAAAGCCTTTTAATGTGTTGGGTACATTTCATAAATGTCAATTTTATGTATCCAAACATATTTTGTGAAATTAAAATGTGGAAACTTAATGTCAATTAATAATATACATTGTTCACTAAGGCATCTCACTCCGTCTTCAACATTTTGTGGTGTCATATCAATTTTTCATTCCAATGTCAAGTTTTAATAAATATTGGTATCCCACATATACTGTTGAAGGGGAGCAATCTAAAAAATGAATTCATGCAATATCATGGTATAATTTTTCTCCCCATGGAATTTTTCATGTCAAATTTTAATCAATTGGTATTTCAAATACTAAGTGTTTTATTATTTAAAATAAGGGGAGAAAATTGTAATTAAAATATGATATAGAAGAATGTGATCTTTAAGACTCTAAGTGCAACTCTTTCCTTCATGTGCTAAACAATTTCGAATCTCAGAGCACATGTGTAGGGGGAGTATTTGAAAATAACAATGTTAGAAAATGGTTTTATGGTTCGATCTCATACCCAACAACCTATTAAGTTCACGATGATTCTGAAGTCATAAGGTGGTTAGGTTAGGAATAAGTCCTACGATCCAACCAGAACCGGAGGGATCTACCCAAGGACATCCCATAGTTAGAAATAGCAGTCCTTAGGTATGATTGGAGATGAATGAGTAAGAGGGAAAAATGCCGACTAAGATTGAGCTAACACTGGAACAATCACAACAAGGTGTTAGTAATGACGTCTTGGTAAGCATTGAAGGGGTTGAAGAATGAAAAAAAATGTATGGATAAAGGGTGAAAACAAAGCAGCCCTCCAAACAACTTAGGCAGAAACCAGATGCAATGCACAACCCTTCCCAGCCATTCGGGTTTCTCTCAAAAGAAACTTGTCTCATTTGTCACGAAGATACACACGTTATCTATTGACATCTCACTCCGAGATTGTTAATATTGAATAGGTGGCAGTCTGCTCCAGCCTCCGATTACTAAAACCAAAAGTGCACAAATCGAGTCTAGAGCCAGAAGAGATCAAAGTATAAATCTCATTAGGACACAATGTCAAAATACACTTGTTGAACACCATAAATTTCACAAGTTGTAACAAAGAGTCCTACGCATTATCCTTGAGATCTTGCCAGAACATCCGAGTGATACTTAAGTATTCACCGTGAAGATGGAAATCCTGCTTGAGCCAACATCAAACAAGCTCTTGGTAGGTAACTTGTAAGATTCTATATGAATCGAGCTTGTGATAACTAGATATCAATTTTGGTCCAGTAAATGAATTGACGACTAAATCAGAAAGATAGTAACTATCTGATTCACTCTTATCGTGTTGTCTGCTTTGAGACATTCCGGTAATGAGAACTAGCAAGCATGGAAACCCTGTCAAGGAGATTCTTTGAATCTACCTGATCACAGGTATAGTATTTATACTATAAAATGGGAAACCGGAGGTTAATGCAATCGAACTAAAGATGAATGACAAAGCCATATTCATCTTTTATTGCTAACTGTCTTATTTCAGGTTTAGACGATGGTGTTGCAGCCTCATTCTAGTAAAGTCGGATTCATAAACCACATGCTCATACTCAAGCTTTCAAAGTCAATCATTCAACGTCAAGATAGTTGATTCTAATCTTCCCCACCATCAAAGAGCCTCATAAACAAATAAAGAATCATCAATTAGGGAGATTGTTAGACTTATAATCATATATGTCAAACAAGAATGTAACAAATATAAGCATGTTGGTCAAGAGCACAAGATGATCAAGGAAGTCAAATCAAGATGATTCAAGTAAAGGAGATAATGCAAGATAACGATATCAAGAACTCAAAGTAAAAAAGATAAAGGCTCAAGATCAAGATCACAAAGCATGACTGAAACAAGCCATACAACAGACAAGACAAAACAAGGCAAAGCATAAACGTCAAAAGTCATTTCTTCAATGTCAGGGGAGACAATGATAAAACAAAGCAACCTCCTACAAGAATGTTATCGGTCGTACAAGAATGTCAACACAAAAGATCAAGTCCTTCACATTAAAGAAGACCACAACAACGGAGGAGTTTGAAGAAAGAGACCCCAACATTTGGGGGAGTTGTTCGCTTAATTATATTAAGTCAAACAAGAATGTTATCGGTATTATAAAGTCAAATTGGGTCTTGTAAAGTAATAGGCTAGTCGGGTTCAACGAGCTTGGATTGGAATCTAATATTGTCCGTGTTTCGGGCTCAAAGCCTAAGATATGCCAAGCCCGACCCAAGTAGAAAAGCCCATACGCCTACATGTTGGCTAGGGGTATAAAAGAAACCCTCTCCACACATGGAGAGGGTGTTGGTTGCATTTGTCTCACTTGTAACTCACCACTTTCTCTCTCTAATCTAACATTCCAAGTTCTTTTCATCTCTCTTTTCTCTTTTCTTATTTCCGGCTTATCTAGGGCTTATTTGGATTTGCTTATTGTTGTGTAAGGATTATATTTTGGGATAACACATTATTCACACGGATGTGTGGACTTCACCCATTCCGAGTATTTTGGGTTTTAAATATTATGTCTTGTTTCTGGATCATTATTCGCAGTTTGTATGGGTTTATCCATTAATGAATAAATCTGATGTGTTGTCTAAATTTGTATTATTTCGTATCTATGTTCATACTCAGTTTAAGTGTGACATACGGTCATTTCAGTGTGATCATAGTGGTGAATTCGACAACCGCACCTTCCATAAACTTTTTGCTGACAATGGCATTCAGTTTCGTTTTTCTTACCCTAAAACCTCCTAACAAAATGGTAAGTCCAAACGAATGGTTCGTACGATCAACAACCTTATCAGACCTTACTTTTTCAAGCAAACCTTCCACCAACATTTTGGGTTGAGGCTCTTAATATGGCCATTCATTTGCTAAATATGTTGCCTTCCACTGCTATTAACAATGAAATACCTTATACCCGTTTTTTAGCAAAAACCCATACTATAGCCTTTTACGCACATTTAGGTGTTTATGTTACCCTCATCTATATCCCACTCACAAACTTTAACCACGTGCCACACCCTTCATTTATTAAGGACATGCTTCTAATCATCTTGGGTATCGTTGTCTTGAATTAAACACCAATAAAATAATTATCTCCCGCCATGTTACATTTGATGAAACAGTCTTTCCATATGGCTCTATTAAACCCACCTCGGCGCCTACCTACACGTTTTTGGTTGAAGTACCCGAAATACTCACTCCAATCATTCGGTCCAACCCCCTTGTTGTAATATCTCACAAATTCAGGTAACTAATTTAATTATATTTTATTCCTAAATTTACCTTTAGGTAAAAAATTTATTTTTACCGTTTACTCGATTCTGTAATTGTTACATTTTTGGTAATTTTGAGCTGCCTGTTAGCTCGTTCCTTGTCTACGTGTTTATAGTAAACCAATATTTTCATTTTTCACCCGAGGATTTTATAAATTTTATTTTAGTAAAATTTATTTTACTTTCGTGTCTTGGTCGAACCTTGCTAAAAACCATCTTTCGAGCTTAACACCATTGTTGCCCCTCCCCCTAACCGGTTACACCTAAAACTAAACACCCCCTCATTTAAATTCTACCTAAAAATTACTACTTCATGCAAAAACCTGTCCCTTTTAAAAGCCCACCTAACTCCTTCTTAAAAAACACAGTTAACATACTCATTGATAAAAAAAACATGTGCTCTCCCTCCCTTGCCTTCATAACCCACGAACCACCATCATATCACCACCATCACCAAACATATCTTCTACATTACTCTTTAAATCATCTACATTGAATTCACCATACAAGGATTTTGAGAAAAATTATGAATTTAGGGTTTTCCTTTGAATTTTGGTAAAGATCAAGACTAGGGTTTGGTTTATTAGTAGTTTTAAAAAGGTTTTGGGTTAATTTTTTTTGGAGAGTGTTTGGTTTGCTTGCTTGGTTTAAAACCCCAAGAAACCAAGAGGGTTCATTGGTTTGATTTCTATCTTGCTTATTCTTGTTATTGTAAGTATTTTGAACCTATTTCAATACCTTTTTAATATATTATGTGAATAATTTATTTTTACTATTTTGGAATTCATATGAAAGTGTGTAGATTATTATTTTTGTGGTAAATGTGTTGGTAAATGATTTAGATGATAGGGAGTAGATTTTATGAAGTATTTGTGATGTATCGTGAAGTTTTGGAGGTGATTTGATGAAGTTTCGTGGGTGTCGAAATAGATAGAATATTGTAGAAAATTAAAAGAGCGTGTTTGGGTGTCGTAATTTTTTTTGTTAATGTTAGGCTTTAAATTATGATAGTGCTTGTCAAGACGATCGTTTTGATATAAAATTTGACCCGTAACTCTTAAAAACGAAGTTTTTATGGCGATTCAAAGTTTAGAAAATTCATATATAAAAATCTGCACTTTTTGGGCAAATAGTAATTTCTGCGCAGAACTGAATGGGTCATTTCGGGCACATTCTGACCCATTTCGGCCTACGGCCGAAACACCAAACTTGTCCGAAATGATGTTTTCTAGTGGACACAAAAGATTTTGGCTTAAAAGTGGTTAAAAAGGGCGATTTTGGTTAAAATTCAGTTCTGCGTATTTTTGTAAAAAAATGACAACACTTATTTAATAACTAGTGAGCTGATGCAGTTTTCAAACGAGGTTTCAGGCCTTTTCTGGTCCGAACCGGCCTTCGAGTAAAACATGAAACTTGTTCAAAATGGTATTTTACGTCCGACGAGCATGAGATTTAGGCTGAAAGTATAAGGAAATGGAGTTAATCCGAGTCAAAGTTGAAAATTTTTCAGGAAAATAAAGTCAAAGGTGGTGTTGCTGAATTTTACTAAAATTGGGTTTATGAGCGTTTTTGAGTCCGTTTAAGCTTGTGAAACAATTACGAATATTATTTTATGACTACTATAAAGTTTAGGTGCTTTTGGTTATGTCTAAAAATAGAAAGTTTTGTTCCGGACTTTATATATATACTTAATACTTAAAGTAGGGTGTTGTTAAAAGCTATTGGTGAGTTAGCACCATCGGAAAATAAATATTTTTGCGAGACGATATTAACATCATGAATTTCAAAACTTTCCAAAAATAAAAACTTTCCTAAAATAGAAACTTTCTAAAAATAGAAACTTTCCAAAAATAGAAATTTTTCAAAAAAGAGGCGTTACTTAAAAGCGAATAATATACTTTTTTAAAGGCTCGTTTATACTAAATAACTTAGGATACACACATATGGATTCTACTATACTATTGTTTCTATATTTGACTTATGTGTCATTTTATTATATATTTCTTTTTCTAATTGCGCACCATTATTCTAGGTCGTGGTTAAAAGTTCCCATCTTCACTCTCTTATCGTTGATATTCTATTCTCTTTGCTTATGGTGAGTTCATAGCCCCTTTTTTCTGCTTATGTGTTTTACAAACGCTACGGGGTGAGATTACGTGCTTGATTTGCACATTGGACACAAGTACTTTTAAAATTGTATGCTATTTCCTGATTATTATTGCCTAAGTACCTACTGCCAATTAAGTCCCCTTTATCATGAGCCGTTAATTGCTATTGTAATAAACATGAGTGTTGTAAATAGATCTATTGGGACTGACAATCCCCGTCTGGGTACGCAACAATTAATACCAACCAACAAATGCATTTAACATTTGAAATAATAACACTTGGGTGTTGGGCAGAACATCCTACTTTTTGATAGGGCACAAACCTGATTGGGGTTTGCATACTGTTAAGGTTCGGTGTCATGAGCTTTGAGCAATAATACATATTTCTTTTAAACTTGGTGAATTCTTTTCCCTTGTCCACACTACTTAAATCTTGTAGTCCATACTTTTACTATTAAACCTATGAATTCACTTAACAATTTTGTTAACTTTTTTTAGCATGTTTTAATCTCAGGTCCTAAGGTATAAATCTTGGATGGGAGCCACGTTGGATATCACTTGGAAGGATTCCGTTGTCATTTTCATTTGATGCAAATTTGCTAAACTTTATCTTTATCAAAACTGATGTCATCTTTTGAACATTGTGTTGTCATGTTTAACTTATGAATGCTTTGAACGGTTATGTCATTTTGAAAACATCTGGGACCATCTTGTAAACTCTGATCTTTTATGAGCATCAAATGTGAACTTTGTTTTTAAACGTCACTTTTGAGGTCGTTTCCTATTACTTGTACTTTGTGCCTTGAAATCTCACCCCCGGTTACCTTTCCGTTGCTGTCTGATTTTGGGGGTGTGACATATTGGTATCAAGAGTCAAGTTTATAGGGAATTAGGTCGTTTTTTCAAAACCTAGTCTATAACCAAAATTTTAAATGTTTTTTCTTTTCTTTTTCAAATAAGAATCCTTCATCGCTTATCCGATATCTGTACGCGCATACTCCCTGATTCCTTATTTATTCCCCCGAATACTTCTACTAGTAATATACAGATTATAATTATATAATATTCAAGTTTCTTCTGATTCTTACGACTGTCTTTGAGAGTGTCGTTGTTTATTTATATGAGATAAATTATAAAAATATTAATCATTTCCCATATCATATGCTTATTATAAGGCATTACCGTCTAATTTATAAAACTTATATTTTATAAAATTTTAAATAATATATATCTTATGCTGTCTTCGAGGGTGTCGTTGTTTATTTATAGAGATATATTATAATATTATTATCTTTTCGATATCTATGCTTATTAACACAGGGACATTCAGTCTAATTTATAAAAAACTTGTATTTTATAAATTTTTAAATTCAATTTATTTTATTTTTTCTTTTTATTATTTTTTAATCAGAGACCATTAATTGTCCGCGCACCATCTCAATCACGTGTTCAACTATTTCCGTGGATGAACGCATGCTTTTGATGATTTCGGGACTTAGCGTTTGAGGAAAGATCCTAAGAAAGAAGAGTTTGAGGAGGATCCTCAGGAGGAACCTGAAGAAGGCCGGAGGAGGCATCAAAGATGGAGGTTGATAATGAGGCGGATTGGGATGAAGAGATGAATGAGCCTGAACTAATTTTTCCTTATGAGGAAGTAGGATCTCCCAAACCACCACCTCCTGAGTCTTCTGACTCTGAGACGGAGATGACTGATGAGGGTGACCATGTTCAGAGGGTCGCACGAGAGGGAACTCATTTGGGGAACCTAAAGTTGAAGAGAGAGTTGGAAGCGGTTGAGATAAGCAACACTTTGCTTCGTATGGGCCAAGAACGAACTAAGAGAGAGATTTATCGTTTAAGGGCCAAGACTTATGACTTTTATGAGGAGACGGTTCAAGCTGGGGTCATTGGTGTGAGGTCAGGTGAGGCCATTAATGTGTTGGCAGTTTATGAGGAATCTCAGCCTACCAAGCCCTAGGGGACCATCTAGTGGCTCCTAATAGTTTATTTTATTTTTATGTTTTTCTAGTTTAGGACCTTTTGCATTTTCTACTAAACTGCTAGTGACATTTAGTTGGCCTTATGCTGCCGGGTGTATTTTTGTCTCTTTTATAACCACCGCAGTCTATTTGAAAACTTATCTTGTTGTAATGGAAACATGTGATCAATAAAGTATTGTTGCGGTTGTCGTAAGGGACCTCTACAAGAAGTTTTAAAACTCCCTAGGCAGTGTACCTAATCATTGTAGTAGTAGTATAGGCAAGACTCGAGGGTTGTTATCGTTCTCTAGGAGAATAGGTTGGGAAGGCTTGATCACGGTCTAACAGAATTCTAGGGGTTGAGAGAAGATTATTTTTATGTTTTTATATTTATAAGAAATCATGTAAATCATATGTTTGAGAGGTTGGTTGGTTTTAGCTATTAAACTAAATAATAAACTAAGCTACTGGTGACAACAATATAATAAAAGATTATCTTCAGTTAATCATGTATTACTCCCTAGACTGCTTCTCCTAGTGTTGTTGCTTTATCACACTTGTGATGATCTATGTAACTATTTCCTAAGTCATGAACGAATTACACGAACCCGCCGTCTATTTAATATTCCGTTGAGGCAAAACACAAAGTAAGGTAGTATGAAGACTGTTACCCAATGGTATCCTTTCTACACAATCATGTTTTCCTAGACATATCAACAGCGATACAGATAAAAGCTGGTTTTCTAAGACCTAACGTGCATATTCATCACAAGAAGCAACACCACTAAGATCTACATGCTAGGTTTCATACAATCATAAATTAACACAATATAAGGTTTAGCCAAGCATGTTAAAGATAAAGCAAGAACAAATAAGAATCACACAACAAGACATATTGAATGATTAAGATAGTCTTACTTGATTAAAACATGAATTGAAGGAAGTACAATAGGGTTTTGAGATCCTAAAATCGTCCTTAACAGCTGCTAAACGAACTAGGGTTCGTCCCTTTCTTTTACTATAAAGTTACACACTTAAAACCCTAAAAACGGATTTGTATATATAGGAAAATTGCTGTGACGGCGTCGCGTTTTAATCGTGACGCCGTCATAAGTAGAATCTTCTACATCTGCGTGCGAGTCGGTGCGTGCTGACGCCGTCATGAAATGTTGTGACGCCGTCACTAAGTGGGTTGTGATGACGGGGTCGTGTAAAGTTGGTGACGCCGTCTCCAGGCTCTATGAGCACAAATCTTCAAGAGTCTTGGTGTTGGTCCGTAGTCTTGTCTGTTTCTTCTCCAAATGAGCCCAAGTCACGTGTATTTCTTCCAAATGCCTTCCAAATGCTAAATACCAGAAAAGGAACGATTAAGTACCTATTTTGGGCATAAATGCATGATTTAGGAGGTTAAACGACCCCGAAAAAGTGTATAAAATGACACCTCATCAAATACCCTACACTTGGGATTTGCTTGTTCTCAAGCAAATGGGCTTTTCTACCTAGACGATAACAACATGAGAGTCATTTTACCTACTCTTTAAAAGTATTTTACAACACAACCTTCTAGACCTCGTAATTAAAAGCACGGAAAGTATATACTAGCACCTCACATAAGTGTTTGGGATTCTCTCTTTCACTCGGTTGTATAATGAATTATAACATATGGGGGAAATGAAAAATTACACTCATTACCTGTCATAGCATATAAATTACCATAGGCTTGGTAAAGGATCAAACCTCCACCGCTAGGCGCAAGCATTATTTATTACTATCTAAGAGGTCTTTTAAAGGGTTGTGGGTTGTAGGTGTAAGATAACATATAATGAAAACTGAAACGGATGGGATACATTTAGGTGGCTTTGGGTAAATTTGGAGTGGAAGGGTTAGCTAATTATTTATACGAATACACGTTGGTTTGGTTGATAAGCCAAGACTCGAACAAAGATCTACAAACTCTACACGACTCTACATCAATCTATTTCTTTTTCTTTTCTATTTTTTTTCGAATAACATAATACATCATAACATGGGGTTTATAACATATACCCATACACTTGAGCATTTACATGCTCAATATTTACAATCTAACTAATGACCCGATTTGAGGTGGATCAAAATAACATGGAGATCATCTAACAAACGTATGGGGGTATTGACTTAACTTTTCTTCCCCATTCTTCTGTGAAATAAATACTACCATGAATCCCCATCATCCTAAAACTGTATTTACAAGGATACTGTGAGTCCCAAACTGAACAGATCTTTGCAGCCTGCTAAGGGTGATAGCCAACTTGTATAAATACAAATTGACTATATATAAACACTGACTATGAATACTAATTGTATATGCGGAATCTACATAATAGTACTAAGAAGAACAATGAAAAACTAAACTTTGATT
>BQNB010036580.1:0-50021 GCA_026074375.1 Tanacetum coccineum | reverse complement strand
CATATATATACGCTTATGGTTAGCTAAGTCATAAGGAAAAAAATGTTACTAGAGTCTTTAGTTCACGTAGTATTATTCGCGTTAATGAGAAGTCCTAGGTTAAATTTTACTTATTAGTGTTTAACTAGTCGATTTAAAATGAGGGTAAAGACGTAAAAATGTTATAACTAGAAAGAGAATAGAGTTATTGAAATCGTAATGAGACCTGAAAACATGGGGTGTTATAGACTGGATAAAACCTATGATAGGTTTCAAAATCTCACCAGTCAACTTGAAATCCATGGTGATGTTATCTCTCAGGAGGATGCAAATCTAAAGTTGTTAAGAAGTTTACCATCAGCTTGGAACAATATTGCTTTAATCATGAGAAACAAATCTGATCTAGACACATTGAGCATGGATGATTTGTATAACAATCTAAAGGTATATAAATCTGATATCAAAGGCCAAACAAGTTCAAGCTTAAATTCTCAGAATGTGGCCTTTGTTTCCTCTGATAACTCCAGCAGCACTAATGAAATAGTTAATACTGCTCATAGTGTTTCTGCTGCTAGTTCTAAGGATCAAGCTTCTATTGCATCATATGCTGATGATGTTATGTTTTCTTTCTTGGCTAACCAATCCAATGCCTTACAGTTGGATAATGAAGATATGGAACAGATTGATGCTGATGATCTTGAAGAAATGGATCTCAAATGGCAAGTGGCAATGCTTACCATGAAAGTTAAAAGGTTCATAAAGAAAACAGGAAGGAAGCTGGATTTAAATGGCAAAGAGACTGTTGGCTTTGACTGGACAAAAGTTGAATGCTACAACTACCATAGGAGAGGTCATTTTGCCAGAGAATGCAGGGCACCAAGGAATCAAGGGAATAGAAATAGAGATGATCCAAGAAGGAATGCACCAGTGGACACATCTACAACTAATTCCTTGGTTGTTTAAGTTGGGATAGGTGGTTATGATTGGAGCTTTCAGGCTGAAGAAGGCATCACAACTTTGCTCTAATGGCATATACATCTCAAGGTTCATCAAGTTCATCAAGTTCAGACTCTAAGGTACATACTTGCTTTAAAGATTGTTTAAAATCATATGAAAGCACTTCACCCAAATAGTATGATTAACAAGCGTTAAGCTCTTAATAAATTCTAATCTAGAAATAATCAGGTTATCAAATGGGACTAGAATCATTAGAAGCTAGGATAGTTATTCATGAAAAGAATGAAGCTGTTTATGAAGAAAATATTGAATTTTTAAAGTATGATGTCCAGGTGAAAGATATTTCTATCAAAGACCTTAAAAATCAGTTAGAAGAAACTTTAAAAGAGAAAGATAATTTGAAAATTAAACTAGAAAAATTTGAAGAATCATCAAAGAATCTAAGTAAACTGATTAATAGTCAAATAAGTGCTAAAGACAAAACTGGTCTTGGTTATGATGGTCATATGAATGAGAGTGAAGTGGTTCATAGTAGAGAAAGTGATGTGGATGATAATCCAGTAAATGATAGATTCAAAACAAGTGAAGGGTTTTATACAGTTCCCCTCCCTATACTAGGAACTACATGCCCCCAAGACCTGACTTATCTTTTGTTGGGTTAGATGAATCTGTTTTTAAGTCTGTAGTGAGAAAGACCACCACTAGTGTGCCTGAAACTGAAACTAGTATATCTAAGACTAGCAAGGATAATTATGAAAAGCCTAAAACTGTAGGTCCAGTGGCTCCTATCATGGACTATGGACACTAATAATGGATAATGATAGTGTGTTTAGACCTAAATCTGATCAGACAAAACCAAAGTTTACTAAAATCAATTTTGTCAAATCTGAAATATGTTAATAAGGAAAACATACATAGGCAAGTAGAGTATCCTAGGAAAAGTCAAAGTCCCAAAGTGTAATAGAAGAAATTGGAATGGGATGATGACTCAGAAACTAGGGAATGGTTTTGAGTTTATAAAGAAAGCTTGTTTTGTATGTGGGAGTTTCAACCATTTAATCAAAGACTATGATTTCATGAAAATAAAATGGTAGAAAAACCAGGTGTTGAATAATAAGGGAGAGGGTTACTGTCAAAGGAATTAGACCATTATGGAAAAATCTCAAAGGGTGAACACCAAAATTAAAAATTGACTCACCCACATCCTAAAAGAAATTTTATTCCAACAACAGTTGCAACAAAGTCAGGACAAGTGCCAGTTAATGCTGCTAAGCAAAGCTCTCAAAGAGCAGCAACATCAATTAGTATTATCAGGCCTGTTAATACTACTACCCCTAAACCAAAAGTGAATGATACATTACACACAACATATTCTTATTTTAAAGCACATTCACCAGTAAGAAGGACTTTTAACCAAAAAACAGCAGCTAAAACCAATAATACTAATGAAAAAGTTAATACTGTTAGGCTTAACAATGTAACTACTATTGGGCCAAAAGCAGTAGTTAGTGCTGCTAAGGGAAAATGTTGTTAAGTCCTCAGCATGCTGGATTTGGAGACCAACAGGAAATGTTATTGACCATATCTCCAAAGACAGTGAATCATACATGCTTAAAAGATTTGACTATGTTGATCTACAAGGCAGACTCAGGTCAGCAATGGCTTGGGTCCCCAAGAGAAACTAATTCTCTTATTTTATGTGCACGATAATCCACAATATACTTTACAAGATCAAGGGATTTTTAACAGTGGATGCTCCAGGCATATGACAGGAAATAAGTCCTTCCTTACATATTAACAAGAGATTGATGGTGGATTTGTGCATTTGGAGGAATCTTTAAGGAGGTTTTAACTTTTTGATTGCTAGTAAAAGGATTACTTAATCTCTGAAGATGTATTTGTTAGATTTATGATTGGTGTGGTTTGAAGATGGTATTAGTGATGAATTTGGAGTTAAAACTGGTAGTTGTAAAGTTAATGCTAGCTACAGGATTGGTGCTGCTAGGGCGAAAGTTATACTAAAAGGAAAAAGTTAGTACTGCTAAGCCAAAGTTAGTACTGCTGGGTTACCATTAGAGTTACAACTGCTGAGTGAAATTCTTGGTCAATAAATAGTTTCCTACTATTATAGGTTTATTTTTTACCTATATAAGCGTATTCAACTACATCAAGATTATTCTAATACTCTCGAACACTAAAACGCTCTCAAAATTCACAAACCGACTTCAATTTATCATCGACTCCATAAATTAATCATCAATTAATCATCTATGTTGGATTTGAAGTTTGTTGATCAACACAATATGGTTGCTTGTTTGGAAAGAACAAAGGGGAATGATAATTTTCATCAGATAGTGGACTTCTTGAATGCTAGCACTATCAGGTATTCTTTAACCATAAGTCGTACTATCTATGCTTCTTATATTGAGCAGTTCTGGGCTACTGCTAAGTCCAAAATAGTCAATAATGAGACGCAAATACATGCCATGGTTGATGGCAAGACTATAGTAATATCATAATCATCAGTGAGGAGTAATCTTTACTTTAATGATGAGGATGGTGTTACTAGTCTAACAAATTCTAAAATTTTAGAAAACCTTGCATTGATGGGATATGAATTGATTATGAAAAACATACGTTTTCAAAAAGCTTCTTTCCCCTCAATGAAAGTATCTATACCTAACATCATACATTGTCTAAGTTTAAAACTAACTGCTTGGAATGATTGTTTCAACTAATATTGCTTCAACATTTTATATTTTTGGCAAATAACAAAAGTTTAATTTTTCAAAATTAATTTTCATGTGTATGTTAAGAAACTTGATCCAAAATTCCCTAAAACGTTTTTAGATGTATCTAAGTTTTTACAACTATTTTTTAAATAACCAAGTTAAAAATCTTGTAGAAGCTTTTAATGATACTTAAGAAACACCTAAACATACTCAAAAAGTTTTTGCTAGTATGAGATGAGGGGAAAGTAAAGTTATTCAGGGACGAGTTTACTCCTTTAGTTTGCATCTATGTTTGTACCGTACAAGAAGTTGAGTCAAGGTTCAGGACAACCCTCTGAACCACAACCACTGACTTCAACTGCTCCTGCTCCTTCCCTCAAGAAAACAAGTGCTTACTGTAGCAAGACATCTCACCCACAAAAGACCCAACACCTAGGCAAGGCAAAAGAGGTCGGGACACTAAGATACCTCAGTCTAGTGGTCTCCCTAAGAAGGTTGGTGATGAGGCTATCTATACAGAAGAGGATGACAGAGTGGTTAGGGCTACTACTACTGCTACTAGCTTAGAGGCAGAGCAGGAAAGTGGTAACATCCATAAGACCCAATCCACAGCAACACTTAATGAACCATCTCCTCAGGAGCAGGAAACTGATCAGCAGGCAGACCCTAGGAGCCAATATACCATATTAGGGATGCATGATGCACAACTAATCAAGGTTTGAGACTACAATCTAAACAGTCATGTGACCCACCTCTCTTAGAAGTTAAGACATCTGGAAGTGGGGAGGACAGTATGGAACATCAAGATGATTTAACGGATTTTGTACCACCAACACCTCATGATTCACCTCTTTCAGGAGGTCACACACTTGGAAGTGATGAGGGTAGACAAAACATAAATGAATTAATAGCTATTTGTACAAAATTGTCAAACAGGGTTCTTGCCGTGGAAACATCAAAGAATGCTCAAGATTTGGCGATCAAAAAGTTAAAAAAGAAAGTCAAAAGATTGGAAAAGAAGCTAAGGGCAAGAACTCCAGGGATGAAACTCTTTAAGATTGGTACCTCTAGGAGAAAGAGTTTGGATAAGGAGAATGTATCCAAACAAGGGAAAAGGGAATTTGAAGACTAGGATGAAAACCTAGGCCCAATGTTTAAGAAGGTGATTTTGATGATGACTTTGATGATATTGATGATATGGTGAATGAAGCAATGCCCCAATGTTAAAGGAAATCAGAGTTTAAAGCTGGTGGTGTAATTAAACACTGCTACTACAGGCAGTTAGTGCTGCTAGTGCCATCATTCTAGTGCTGGTGTATCGTATTAGTAATGCGGAACAAGAAAAACCTCCACAACAGACTACAACCGCATTTGAGAAGATGAGGATATTACTATTGCTCAAACACTTGTAAAGATGAGAAGTCAAAAGGATAAGGAAAAAGGAAACAGAGTTGCTTTCAGAGCTGCACAAGAAGAATCTGCTAGACCAATAAGAATTCTTTCAACTGCTAGACCAACAAGAATTCTTCCAACTATTGATCCGAAGAAAGATAAAGGCCAAAGAGAATTATGCAAAACCTGAGAAGTCTCCAAGAACCCAAGAAAGGGGTCATATTCAGATTGGATGAATGAGCTGGCATGAATTACATAAAGAAGAAAAAAGGTTGCACTAAAAAGAATTGCAAAGGCATAGGTGTTGCACAAGAAAAGCATCTAATGCTGCTTTACTATAAAATTTGATGAGTCCAAGCAAGAATGATGCAATCTCTGTGGCGCCGCAATACTCAAGAAGAAATAAAGAGACAGTTTCTATTGATGAGCAAGCTAGATTTTTAGTGGAGACAGTTGCAAAAAGGAAGAGGTCTTTGGCTGCACAAAGGGGCTGAGACAAATAAAAAATAAAACCACCTACCAAAACTCAATTAAGGAACAAGATGATTACCTTCCTGAAAACCATGGGTAGGTTCACTTATAATCAACTAAAGAATATGATTTTAGAAGAAATTAGAAGCCGTATGAGAAAGTAGCAGAAGTAGATAATGACTTATTTCATAATGGATTAAAATGGTTTTAAAGACAGTGGAAAAGAAGGATATGACAGTCAAAAAAAAAAAAGCAAAGGGCCCAAAAAAATTTAGTAAAGAAGAGACCAAGACAGAACATTATGAAGACAGTGTCAAGAAACAGAAACTAGAGGAGATGCTGAGAAAGAAGGGCTTAGAACTAGTTTGGAAATAGTTTTCCAGGGGATGATATTGCTATTAATTTGAATCTTTAGCCTACTAAAATATCCAAGTAGCTATGGAAGACACACATTCTGACAGAAAACATGATGTATTATCAAATCATTAGCGTTGATGAAGTTCTAAGATTACAAGATATTCAGTAAAATGCTTGATGATTTAGGACCAAACAAGATGTGTAAATCTATAACCGGTTGGTAAAGAAAAGGTATGATAACAATAATGACCCAGAAGGTTATGACAGATTACTTTGGGGAGATCTCATTACTTTGTTTGAATCAAGTGAGGAAGATGAAATATGGAAGGGTCAACAGGACTACAAATTGATAAGCTAGAGGTTATTTGATTCATGTGGAGTTTCCTTATGTTGATGGATAATGGAATGCTGTTCACATGATGGTTGAAAAGAAATATCCTCTTACACAAGAAATGCTTTCAAGGATGTTAAATAGAAGATTAGAAGTTGATCATGAAAGAGTACTTTAATATAATCTTATAGTTGTTACATCGTACTATCGTTCGGGCTATCATAATTAAAGAGGTCATGACATGACGTTCGAGGAGTTAGGACACTTTAAATCGTAAATCCAACAACTCGTCGAAACGCCATCCGAAGAGGCCTCATTATGAAACTCCCTAGTAATATAGTACTTTGATAACCACATAATATTCTATATAGCTCAATCACCAACTAATGGTTTTGGAAAAATTGTGTTCAATAAGTTAAAACGTTTATAATTACCGTTTTAGCAAAACTGGCGTAACTTTCGCGTTTTAAACCCGATTCTCGCGTTTCTTATGTCCATCTTTTCGTATTAAGATGGGCTATCGATATTTGACATTTTTATAAATTTTACCCCCTGATGAACAGTAACTTTTACTGTTCATGACAGACATGAGTTTTACAAAATTCGTATTTGTCGTCGTAAAACCCGTGAATGTCGTATTTTATTCGTTATAGCTCCGTTTTTAAAGATCTTTCGAGGGACGTTCTCGTATTTGAAAGGTTCTTATTTTTATGAGGTTTACCAAAAAATATAACTTTCTTGTCATGAATCGTACTTTTATAAAAATAGTTTTTATATAAGTTATTAATTGACGTTAAACTTGCGAAATTCATAACTCGTTCGTTATTAATGAAAAATTACGATTTCTTATCATTTTGGATCCTAAAAATATGATTATTTATTAAAAAATTACTATCCACATTGCTGTTTTGAAATTTTTATAAAAATGTTTTTATAAAAATTTATTTACGACTTCGTTTATTAACGTATAACTTGTTTTTAACGTAACTTTTTCGTTATTAATCCGTTTAACAAGTTTCTTACTTTTTCGGAATCGTCGGTGACATGTTTATCTTATAAAAAATATTTAAAATGAGTATGTAAAAATTCGAATTTGGGACAGAATGTTTATGCTTGTTTGTTAAGTCCATTTTTGATCTTTTCTTTATACTTTACCACTTTTGTATTTTACCACAAGTCTCATATATCTTGTATATTATATATCATCCTTATATTATCACCTTTCATTGTCCATAATGAGTCCTTATGTGTCCAAGTTACCAGGTTAAAAAATAAACTTAATCCATGATAATACTTTAAAATTATAACTTTACTTAAGAATTTTCTAATTTACTAGTTTTGCAAATAATCATTTTTATACATAAAAACATGCGGTACATAGTGCTTAATCTTTTCCTTATACCTTATTTTGATGTTCTATTAACATGATTAAAAGTCCATTAATCAATATTAACGGTCTTATGTATTTCTTTAAGTTGAAACATATTATGAAGTTATGAAAACCCTAATTAATCCATAATCATGTTTACACCAAAACCATATGATACAACATTTTCTCATCCTTTTTAACATGATGTAAGTAATCACACAATATATATATAAGTGTGTAAAATGATCATTTCAAATATAAACTTCATTTTCATGAATAAAACCTAAATGGTGATTTAAGCTAAATAGAAATATCATATGCATAATAATGAAAGTTATAGCAACATAAAGAGTTTAAATGGACCTTATGAAGAATGATTATGATGATGTATAAGTACTAAACCCTTGTTTAGCCACAAAAACCAAGCTTGCACTTAATAAACCCTAGCTTTCCTTCACTAAACCCTAGCTTCCTTTTTCTTGATTATTACTTGAATATGGTTAACCAATGCTTGCAAATGCCTTAGTACATCTTAGAATATGTGTATATAGAAGTGTATGGATTGTAGAAAAATTTGTATGGGTTTGGTTGGGAGGTGGTATTGAGCCGTGAGCTCTATAAGGCAAAAAGAGAGTGTTTTGTGAATTTTATCTAAGTGTAAAGTGTGTAGGAGTTACTTGCTAGCTATGTGTATGTATATAAGATGTATAATTGGTCAAGGGAACATAAAGCAAGTCCTAGGGATGGCCAAGGTCTTATTCTTTGGTCAAGGCATGGTAGGGATGGTGTATGTCCTCAAATAGTTGAGAACATCCCATGAAAACATGGAAATGTGTTCTCAACTTGCATTTCTTGTTCTTTTCTCTTTGAATCCGGTTTTAGATACATATGTATGATAATATTGAGTAAATTTTGGGTATTGGGTATAAACGTGGGTATTTGTTGAAGCGTAGAAAAGTTTTTGCGGTTCCGGGAGTGCCTAAACGCAATTTATCGCGAAACGTATACACTTTACGTATCCGATAAAAATAAAATGAACAAAGTTAATAATTATCCTTAAAATAATTATATAACCCTTGCTTAATGTAAACATTTAATTGTTTGATGCCCGTTTACATTGAACGCTAATTTTTGGCGTACGCGATTTAACCTAACGTTTACAATTTCAAGTAAATGCGTACAATACAAAAGGTACATTGCGGATTTGTTGACGTCGTCAATGACTTGAAAACACAGGGTGTTATATGCGCTCTACTTAATTGGCTGCTCGGAAGCTAGTGTACTTTTTTGGGTTCAGGTGTGCGAGTAGCTTACTTTTGCTTTTCTTTTTTTTTATTTTAATTGTTGCTTTGGGCAATGGTGATTCTTTGAGATTAAATGGTTACACATTGGTGTGTGGAGCTGTGCTAATTGCAATAGGGGTTTTATCCCTATCACGTGTGCTTGTTTAGTAGAAAAATTGACTTATAACAAGGCATATGTGATAGTTACAAAACCTTTATTGTATCCCCATTGTTCCGTAGTACGCTCTGACACACATAGATGTTGTTGTTAGATTCTTTTAAATTTTCATTGCATAGTGTCTAGCTTTTGGGGGTTGTTTGTAGGTTATAAGCTTCGATCATGCTATGTACATCGAACAAGGTTTTTCCTGGTGGTCAACAGACACGAAAGTCAGGCTTTTCTTTTTTTATATATTGTGCCTTTGAAACATACCACACATGGTTTTTTGTACACGATCGTTGTATGATCTGTTGTTCCTATCAACTTAGAGGGTTGAACGAGAACCACATTTAATGCTTTTTATTGATTGGAGTAGCTGGTCCTACAAAAATCGTGTGCAGGAATTCTGCCTATCACGTTGGATTGGTATGCAGTGGTAAGCGTATAACTTGGCAGACCGCATCATTGTTTATATAGTTTTAGCTACCAAGTTTGGGCACGTTGTCTCCCGGAGACTTCACTAAACTACTAAAGCATGCACTTTTACAGGTTGGTTTTCTTTGGAATCGCGATTTGTGTTCATTGTCATAATAACACAGCTGCTAGATCACAATGAGAACGACCTCTAATGTCGTCGTTTGTAAAACAATCTCGTCTTGATTTTTGAATCTCAAATAATAGTTGGCCCATAATCGCATCACAATGAAAAAGCTTGAATGCAACACAACGAGATTTTATAATTTTGTGAATCAAGTATGAAATCATTGTCAATTTTGACTCCATGACATCAGATAAATCCATAAGATCTAATTGCACCTGAGGGAAAATCTGCTTAAAAAATATGTCACATTTAGGTTGGTGAGTTCATAGGTTTCTGCTAAATTAAAGTTAAGTTCCAATATGTATCTGTCCCACTGTTTATCATTCAGTGTCATATAAAAACGTTTAGTGATACTGTCTCCCTGCTAGTATCATAAATTTAATTGTAGTGGACCATCTTAAATCATTAAACGCTCCTTCCAAAAATGTAGTATGATTTGTAGAAATTAATTGCTGTAATATGCAAAGACCATTTTTCTATCCCAAATAGTCTCAAAATGTACGTATCAAAGTTGGATCACAAGTATCCAAAGTATGTATTGCTACCTTATTCAAGTGTGTATAAACCCATGATTACCATTACTCTAAGTTCATGAACTGTGACGTAGACTTGTATGAATGTCACCTTTATTAGGCACGAAAGAGGAGTTACATCGTAGGTGTTCCTCCAAGAACACCTGGGCTGTTAATGAAAACAATATTTACCCCATCAAGGGTGTTCCCTCTAAGATACACTCTGGGCAGTAATAAAAAATAATATGTTTCCCCTCCATGGGGTTTTCCTCCAATGTACTACTCCGCCGGGCTGTAATGATTGTTGGCTCCCCGCAAGCGCCTAATCCAATCGTAATAATCGACATCGGTATATAACGTTGTTCCAGTGATAGCTAGTCACTTAACCGAACGGGGATTGTCAATCCCAACTAGATCGATTCATAACATTCGCGCCACCTCCATAGGATTTACAGTTCTTGTCAACTAAGCTAATTGTAATATAGAAGTGAAAATAAAGTGTTGCGTTCATAACTGAACAAGTACCGTATTCTCAGCGAGATTTGAGAAATGAGTATGGAATTCAACAAGTAATGCGTCTGTAAACATTATGCTACACGAGTTGTAATCTGAGCTATGTAACGAGTTTATCAATACCAAGTATATTGAATTTGTGTATCAGCAAGTTATCACCCCAAAATATATGTAAAACATGTTAAAACGTATGTGGGGTATGACTCACATCGATGATGCAGGAACGATTTGCAGAACTGCACATATTAAGCTCGGCATAAACGAAAAGACCGGAACGGCTCGATCAAGAAGTTGCAACTAATCTTAACGGCTAAGTCCCACTAGCCTATGATAATGTATTTGGGTTTCCCGATGAATGGTTACATCAACGCCACACGTTGATAAAGATTTAGATTTAACGTTGTAATGGTTTGGTGGCTGGTTAAATAAATAAATTGAAAATGTACGCAAAGTGTGTAATATATATACTTTATATATTACATAGGAAAATAACCTTATATAATTCATCCGTGGAATTATATTCACGAGACATCAATCCACAAGTTAATGAAAAGTTATAATATCTTGACAGGTTATTATATAATAAATGTGAACAAAATTAATGAAATCAATTGTTTAATCATCAATTTAAATTAATAAGAAGACTTTTTGGATAATGGTTTGACACCGTGTTGTTCTTAACCGTTATGAATTTATCAACCAGGTTTGTAACAGGTTTATACCCATTAATAAATATTCAATAAAAATTTTATAATATTCTATTTCGTTTCTTCGACGGGTCGTTTCTAAAACAGTTGTATAATGTAAAAATATAGTTTTTCTTTTGTTGTCAAGTTATAGCGTAGTTATCATTATTAATTATCTTTAAAAATATGACATAGTCATTTTATTGGTTTCTTAAAATGATAGAAGATTAGTGAACCATTAATAAAATATGAATTTATATAAATTTTCTTCAAGACTTTCCGTTTTTGTTTAACGTTTTCAATTTTGCAAAACCCGACGTTTTCTCCTTAATCAATATATGATGAAATTATTCGCTTTCTATATGATTTCCACATGTCTGCGTGTTCCAGATCGATAATATATATATATGGTATTATATCTAAATTAAACCAAAAAATATAATTTTACATTTACTTTAACCATTTTAAACCACCAATTTATTATATCACGGGTTTTTACATATTTATAAACCTTGTAATAATTTTCTTATTAATCAATGTCATTAACCAAACGACCCATTTATTAGGGGGGGGGGGGGGGGGGGGGGGGGGGGGGGGGTGGGGGGGAAACTGCTCACCAAAGCTTCCTGTATGGCGTTGTTCTTCCAAAACCAAACACCCTATTGCTGCCACTATACCTAAAGAAAAAACCTATTTTGTTGTCCGCTGTCCCTAAAACAGCCCAAAAAACTTTGTTTTCGGCGGTTTTAAAAAAACCCAACCAAACACACCGGTGGTGGCCGGATAATTGGGGAAGAGAGAGTGTATATTGAGTGTGTGTGTATATTAGAGTTGTAAATGAAATTTTAATATATAAATTTTATATATATATAAAACTTTAATATCAAAATGTAATATGTTTAATAGTTGAGGGTTTGTTTTGTAAATATTTTACAGGGACCAAAAGTGAAAGTTTTGGGAAACTTTTATAATATATTGGTTCGGGACTCATTTGAGCGGCTTAACGAATGATTCAACGCACGAAACTTGCGCCATTGTTTTTCAAATCATTTTTCCGATAAAAATGAGTATTCGCTTGATAATATTTCATAAATATTTTATAACATTTAATAAAATATCTGTTATTCATTTTGCGAACCGGTTTTGCCTCGTCCGAAATAAAAATGGATTTAAGCTCGAGTATTCACGTTATCAACAACGCTTCTAATTAAAAATGATGAATAATTTATTTAATATTTTTATTAAATAAATACTGATAACTAAAAACAAATTTAATTATTTTTGTGTGTCCGCGTTGTATGTTGTTCGTTAAATGTTTGCGGTGCTGTTTTAGCCCTTTTCGGCTCGTTTCCAGGTCTTGGGCAAAACTAAAAAAAAAGTTGTTCGGAATATCATTTCACATCAAATTGCTTTAGAGTCCGAGTCGTGAAAACGTGATTTAGATGATCGTTCTTATAAGTCAAGCCAGACCCGAAAAGTCACAGGGTAAGATAGTTATCTAAAGTTCCGAAAATTACCGGATGTTACACACATTAGAAAGAAAAATAGAAAATGGATAAGCATGGGGTGCCTCGCACGAAGCGCTTTATTTTTGGTAACCGAGTCACATAGCTTGACTCGATCCCTGAATTCATTTGTTCTTAGGGAGAGTGTAAATGGAAAAGAAAATCTCAATCGGGCTTTCATTAATGTTTGGACAAACATTAAAGCACATGAAAGTTCCATCCTGATGAGAGGCCACCGGCTTTAAATGGAAATGTCAGGGTCAAAAATGTTATCCTCATTTCTGGTTGAGAAAAGTAAGGGAGAAACCACAAGGTAGGTGAGATACAGGAGAAAAATCCAAATGACAAATGTAAAGGAATCATTATTTCCATTATTTTGAGAAAAATCAATCTCACCTCCTCTTGGGTCAAAACATTCTTCTTTGTTAAGCTCATCAACATTGTTGGTCACTGGTGCATTGGTCTCAATAACTAAACTAATCTTAACATCCGGTGGTTCTGGAGGAGGGCAAGGAAATGAGGGATCAAGATCAAAGTGGAATGATTCAAACTCAGGTAGTTCCAAAAGAGGATCATTTGAATTATCAGAACTAACAACGCTAATCAACCCTTCCTGGTTAGGCTCTATCTAAAAAAGAAATGAATCATACTTGGGAAGAGAGTTATTAGCATGAGTAGTGGTACTGCCACTTCTCGTCTCTTCCGTATGATCGCTCTAAATATCACAATAAATATATATTGTAAGTATCTAGCGTTAGTTTTTTTACGAGTTCTTCATTACTCGTAGCCACTTTGAATAGAGTTTAACAAATATTTAGTACATAATGTCATATATCATTAAAAATTAATAATCTAGGAATCAGAAATATGAGGCCCTAAAATAAAATGCAAAAGGATATGTAAAATATTGAGGCCCTTACAACATTGAGGGTGCGGTACGGTTTGCACACCCACGAATAAGTTTGTGTTATACCACAAACCCAACTTTAATCCTGGAAGCAGTTCAACTGTTAGGTCAAATTAGATTTCTAGTGCAATAGTTTCTCTAGTAGTCATTCTCATGTTAGAAAATCCTATATTTTCCTAATGAAGTGCAACAAAGATAAAATTTGTATTGTCTTTTAATATTGGGCCTAATATGACTCAACTAACATGCTTTAATTCTGGTTCACATAATCCTAAAAGCACGCTTAGGCTCTAAGGCTCAAGCTCTAAGGATTTTTTTTAGATCGAGGCTCCGCACATGCACAAGGGTCACAAAAAACATAAAGCCTTGAGCCTAGGCGTGCCTAGGAAAGGTGACGGATTTTGAAACTTTTTTTTTGAATTTAACATTCATCGCCCTCATAAGTTAATAATATATTACCTAGAAACTACATATAAACTAAATAAATCAGTCAATTTGAGTGTCTGGTCGTTTAATTCAAGTGTCTGCACATACAGACTCCTCCCTATATTTTACGCATGAGATAACGTAATCTTGGCATGCTATGAATCTAATACATTGCTTAATATTTTTGAATTAACTATTCAATACTTTTAGATACATTAATTATTTTAGTGTTATTTAAGTCATCATTAATCTATAAATTTTTTCCTAAACTATTATAATTTACTTCCGTTTAATGAGAATCATATTCATGAAGCCGGCGACTTGATCTGCGCCTCGCCTCAAGGCTCCATAAGCCCTTTGCGCCTTAGTGCACCTTGAGCCTTTGTAGAAATAATGATGATTTACTAAATGTTAGTTACATGTATGTTAGACTTTTAAACAAGATATTGACAAAAGAAAGATGTTTAAATTTGATACCATATGGCATATCTACCTAAATCGAAGATGGATCTAGGACGTAGGATTTATCGATCCGTGAAGGTGCCAAATTTACAATGGATAAATTTTCCTCATTATTTGGTGATATGGTGTTGACATTAGGTTTAATAGGAGAAGCTTATATAAGTGATAAGGGTACTCGGTTGACTATTTAGAAATGACGTCCAAGTCTTGCTTATCAAGTTAGAGTACTTATGAGTTTCCTAATGGAAATTTATAAGTCGCCAATCCTACTTAGAGTGTGTTAAGTTAGCATGCATAATTTGACCATAGCTAATAACACAAATATTTGAACACTTAGACTCAATGAAACATCTTCATTACAAGTGTGAGTTGCAATTCGATGTATATTCTTATTATCTTGCAATCGATTTTGTGATTTCATGTAATAACTGAGGATGGTTAAACATGTAGACCTAAAAGAATATCTATGGTCATTTGATTGATATTTCCATGATCTAGATAAATTCTAATCTCGATTTCATTTCATATTCTAATTTTGTAAATTAGACTTGAAATAGTGAAGTGATTTAAGTTTTTGAATAATAATCATCTTCATATTCGAAATCCTCTTATGATCACTTATTAAAAGAAAGCAAAATGATGGGGTGTGGAATATGTTCAATTATTCTTAGTCCTAATCTTAGATGGTTAAAGGGTTCACCATGGTAGTGGATTGCTAATTAGATGGAAAGAAAAAAGAAACCAGATAGTAATAACCTTAGTTGATAAAAACCCTAATAACAAAAAACGCGATACTAAAAACTGACTTAAAAACCTAATACAAACAGTGTTTAAACAAGAATAATCAAAGATTAGTCAGTTAAAACATGTTCATAATCAGGATTCGAAGGTATAGATCAAGATCAAGTTTCAGAATATTAGGATTTTTTGTCGCCTAGAGAGAGAAAATGATTAAGGGGTTTGATTACGAGACATATTAGTCCGATGCACATTCTTATAGTCTTTGAAGAGGATGTCATTATTTTCATATCAATTGAGTGTGATTGAGTATGTAGGTTTAAGATATATCTCTTGTTACATTTTGATATAATCTCAAAGCTAGACAAATAAGAATCTGATTTTAAGTCCATACTCGAAAACTTTTCAATTAGATTCAATAATAATGTCAATCATATTTTAAATAATGAGTCTATATATATTCAAAATCTTTCTTGACCCTCACAAACACTCTTTTAAAAGAAATCAAATAAAGATTTTCATAGTGTGTTTCATTAAACCTAAGACTAGTTGTAGGTGTGAGGTTGATGAATAATGACAAGTTAATTTCTTACTTTAAGATTGTCATATATTTTGCTTATGCGAGAAACAATTTGTTGTTATACATAGTACGCATAGTTTTTGACATCTTATAAGTATATACATGATTTTCTCAACCATTTTTATACAGCACACATCTTCTGTAAAATACTATATGTTTATAAAAAGAATATAATTATGTGTGTGTGTGTTAGAACAATACAAGCACAAAAAAAGTTTAAAATTACATTTTCTTTTAGTTAAATACTAATGTATTAATACGATCTTTTATTTTGTTTAACCAACCCAAGGCCAAACAAGGCAAGACGATGAAAAGATCTAGACATCTTGTTGAAAGAGAGTTAACGTGTTAGAAATATTTTGGTGACGGGTTTTAACATGTGATCTTGTGACAATATTTTCCAACATGCTTGACAAACTATTGACTTCTCATTCCTAAGTAGGTTACTAAACTCAAAATGATTTACAATTTTTTTATGTAACACTTGTAAATATAGTGATCTAGGCCTATATGTAATGCACAAACAATTTCGTAACTTAACGCAAGAGATCTAGCGTAACCTATTTGGCATAATATGGAAAACTAGTAACAAACAAATAGTGTACATAGCATAAAAACGCATGTGTTTAGATATATGAGTGGCTTTACTACAAATAGCAATGATCACTTAATAATATCTATTAACAATATTAAGACACAAGAAAACACATATAATCATTTAGCATGACACATAAAAGTATTCGTCGTCGTTTTGTGTGTTAGATACAACAATGTATACTTAGCTCGATTAATTTGTAAATAAAATAGTTCCTCCTCGTTTCAAAAATTAATCAAGATCAATATTTTAAAAAGATAAATACACCGTTTTTCAAAGATACATCGACCATAAATGTTCGACTTGAAAGAAAGGCAAAATACAAGTTTTACGTTAAAATGAAATACAAAGTTTTGACCACTACATAGTATTTTGCATTTCTGACTTACTTAAGTTTAGAATAAATACTTGAAAGTATTTTTAAATGACAGTAGACTCAATTACCTTTAAAATAGCAGGTGACGCGACTTCTACGAACTTATGGTTGCTTTTATATGAATTTTCGAAGTTTGCCAAATTCTGACAAAACAGACAGACAGCCCCCAGAAAGGTGACGGCCCCCCAGATATATTAAGGGGCCATCCTAATATTTAAGGGACCACCACCAGTGACCAAAAACTTGTTTTTTGTACAAAATCATTTGGCGACTTAACGGAAGGACTATGACTTTAAAAGGTTGTTCCCGCACATAAAATGCATGTTTTAGACGTCATTTCTACTCTTACGACATAGACAAAAATATATTGACACTTCCAAGCTCTTTTTAGAAGATTTTCCTTCAAGCTTGTATATGAAGTATATTTAATAACAAAACTAGTGCGAATCAAGCAACAAAACACTTTTCATATTTAATCCCCCTTCATGGGTAATTTGATACATGGATTGTACTCTATTTTAAAAACCATTTGTTTTGAATACTAGAGCGATGTGACTCCTTATACCAATTATAGAATACGTAAAAGGGGGGTAAATATATTTTCGTTAAAAAACTTTAAATCTTTCGTATCAAATCACAAATCAAGTTAGACACAACATGAGAAGTGTTGATAATAGATTTACAATAACTAACACATATCCTAACAACACAAGCATAACCACCATATATTAAATACATGTACTACACAAACTCATAACTAGCATGATATTACACTACAATTCACACAATCATAAAGCACCAATGCATATGTAAGGTGTAAAAAGCGATTATATGTAATGTTAAATAAGTAGAGCGAAAGGTAAAAGAAAATGAAAACCGGACACGATGATTTATAGTGGTTCGGTCACGAAGCTCCTCTTCGCCCTACTCCACTCCCCGAGTATCCAACTTAAGTGTTACTTTACTAATCAACAAGTGATGCGTATTTTCTTTTAAAATATATTTTTACCAAGTTTTAAATTTATAAAACTCGATCTGCCTAACAACGCACTAACAGACAGAGAACCTGATCGTGGGTAGTATAGAATGGTAAATCCGAGATCGTCCCAAGAGCTAAGTTGTAATTAGTTTTAATTTGAAATGTCACGTTAAGAAAATGGTTTTTTATTTGATTTGAAATAAATTTAAAATAACAATAAAATTAAATACTAAAAATAAATAGAGTTGGAGATATCAGGAGAGAAAACGTGCTAACCTAGTTACTTCATTACTACTGTTATGAAAACATTTTCTTGTGCAATGTTAAACTATGGTTTCATTAGTGGTTTCAAAGGTCGATAGACTTGAATAGGCATATATAGTTTCTCATATACTTCCCGCGATTCCGACTCAGTCCAAATCATATAGGAGGTAAGATATCCAGGTTGCAGTGATTAATCCTAACTATTCCTAGAACTGATCTAATAACCTATATAGATTATTAACCCTCTCTGAAATAGTTCCTATACTTTTTAAGTATAGTAAGTGATAAGTGCGGTGACCAGTTAGTTCCTACACTAGGGGTCGGAGTCATAGATCCTCCCTAGTACCCGATGGATCCCATATTGACTAGATAATCTAATAATGGGGCAAGCAAGGTCCAAACCACTCGTACTACCAAAACCCAAGGTTACACGATAGTCAAGGAATATCTAACAAAATCATAATCTAACAGGAAACAAACATCATAACAACAGTAATTACATAACTAGGCCAGCACTTTTTATTGTGCTTTGCCCGCTCATGGTAACGGAAACACAGCACGGAAACACAGCAAGAAATAGAAGAAATCATAGATTGAAAACTTATAATTCTTACAGTATTCGTATTTGAACGATTAAATACAAAAAGTAAGTAAAGTGTGATCTCCCTTAGACTCCAGGTGGAATTCTTTGAAGGTTGGAAGCCTTTGTCGCCTCTCCAATTGGTTGTGGAGGAAGTGATGTCGGAATAGCTTGAATGAGGCCTCTATTTATAGGTATCAAACCTGTTACGGCGTAACTAATAAAGGTGTTATTCCGTAACCTTCTTACACGGCATTCCATATTTAAGCAGTTGTTACGACGTAACCAGATATGGTGTTACGCCGTAACCTTCAAATAATGTCCATAAGTACGTTATCTTCATTCCATATTTGTGGATCTTCATGGTTACAGCGTAACCATGTAGGGTGTTACGCCGTAACTCTATCTATGGCAAGATTTCCTTCCAAATTCATGTTTACGGTGTAACTAGATATGGTGTTACGTCGTAAAGTTGTCCTTGATCTTTGTACTTGCTTAATATATGTTACGGTGTAACCATTTTTGAAGTTACGCCTTAACATTCTTCAAATATTTACACTTTGAGTCCTTTTTCCCTTGTTTCTTGTCACTTTCCTGCATTTTACCTGAAAACTACAAAATGATAGAAAATATCTCATTTTCGAGTATTAGTGAAACATTTGCAGGTAATATAGGGGGTATTTTGCCACCAAAAAGTATTAAATGTTTGATGTTATCAAATATCTCCCCACTTGACTTCTGCTTGCCCTCAAGTAGAACCTGTTAGAACATTTCATAAAAAGATTTCTCGAGAATAATTTCAAGAAATGAATTTATAAAACTCTTATGCTAGAAAACATCAAAGACGAACACCTCACAAAAGGGGATAAAAAGTCACTCAGCTCTCCATTAGTCTAAGTGTTTCATTTTTGAGGTGATCGCGCAATTGCACAGTTATAGCATGTATTCTATCATAAGCTTGGAAAGTACACAAATCTGCACCAGTTAGACTTAGGGTCTAAATAAATCTCAAAAGCAACATGGGTAATATGGTTTTAAAGGGTGATAAAGGGTTGGGATAGACATGGGATACACATTTAATGGTTGTTAATATAAAAACACAAAACAAATAGTCTAAAGAAATCTAAGGTTGTCATAACTTGCCATTATCCATCAATGGGTCTAAGAGTCTAAGTCTGAAAATCTGATCTTTAATAATGGGCTACTAGCTCCATTCTTCATGAGTATTGGGATGACTTGGTGTAAGAATGGGCTATTAGCTCCATTTTTATAATTACTAAGATGTCTTGGTGCAAAAATGGGCTACTAGCTCCATTTTTTATTTTTTTATATTGCACCATCTTTACATTTTGTTTAGCATATGAGTGGCTTTTTTGTTTCACCCTCTTTTCTTTATATTCTTCATGATAAATATGCAAATGTTGCAGGAGTTTATATCTTTAATTATTTCCCCTGCAACACTCGATATTATACGCACATCCCCCCACTTGAGATAAACAATGTCAAAAGTGGTGATACAGGATAGATCATAACTAATTGGTCTTCCACGAATGCATATAATTTTCGTTCCCATTCCCCCCGAACCATGGACTTAAGTAGCCAGAAATTTCAAAACAAAGATAACTATAGACTACATGGTAGGTTAAGGCGAAATGGTGTAACGATACATTTAACATTGGGTGGAAACATAGATTGGTTTAACAAAGGTGATCTAGGGGTATCTTGCATTAATAATGAGTGCAACAAAAGGGTTTATCACGGGAGGTCGACAAGTCAGTGTAACAAGTTGATAAACACACACACATATAGGTTATTTGGGTGATTTCCTAAGTGTTGCCTTCTTGAACTATCTATTCCTGCTAATCAATTAGGTCTCGAAATAATGTACATGCCAAGTTCTAAAGTCTACAATACTACCGGCACACTTAATATTTTGGTAGAAATATGATGGAAACAGAATATTAGGCTTAAATCTCGCCAAGTAATAATAAAGGGTAATGTGCATTCGGCAAAGATTAATTCTAGTTATTTAAGAAAAAATTTGTCAAAATTTTTAAAATTGGCATAATTTTCAAAGAAGACTAGAAAATCAAAGGCAAAACATACGTCAAGTATTAATTCTACTCCCATCCCCCCACTTGATTTGTACAATGTCCCTATTGTATATTAAGGAAATGAAATAAAAAGGAAAGAGTAGAATTAAGACAAGAAACTCTCTGAGCATTCCTTTGAAATTTGAAATATGGCGAAAATCTTTAAATTATTTCCGTCTTCCCGCAAGCTCTTTATCCCCTGTGATCACAAAAACAAACCAAAGCATAAAATCATTCTACAAGAATTATGAATTGTACAGGAAATACAAACCTAACTCACTTTCGTCGGAATCACTGTTGCATTTAGCATATGGAACAAGCCTTTTAAACCACTTGGTGGCCTAAGTGGACGAGTTTAGTCTCGTGAGGGCTTCCAAAGAATATACCCACAAAGTCTATTTATGTATACAAGGTTTAGACATGTTTAAAACTTAAATTTTTTAGATTTCAGAAGGAGGTTTACGGCATAACTTCGGTGGTTACGTCGTAATCAAGTGGTAAAAATTTTAAGTTTTAAGGTGTTACGGCGTAACCATGAAATGGCTTACGTCGTAACTACAGTGGTTACGGCGTAAACTAAAGTTGTTACGCCGTAACTGCTACAGATTCAGCAAAGTTACCACATGATTATGAGTCGAGCTGGTCTCAATAATTGCCTCCTAACTCTGGATTCTGCAAAACAAAGTAAGAAACATGCAAACCAACTAATGCAAAAAGGAAATTTTATTAACTAAAGGACGGGTTATCTCCCGACAAGCACTTTTGTTTATTAACGAGTCTTTAAGTTAGACTCATGACCATTCCACCTTTTGTTGTGAGAGTCCTCTTCATCATTCCTGAGGACTTCTTCTATTTCCTCCATTATCATTTTCCTAAACCTTGATCCATTTTTCCTTCCTAAGGACAGGGTTTCATTATTCTCACCACTAACACATATGAAGCTGCATCCGTTGTTGAACTTATATTTTGTCACTTCAAATGTTTCTATATGCACCATTGGTGGATTGTAATCTTCACTACCTAATTTTGTTTTTTCTTCATCCTCATACCAGTAGTCATACCACCAATCTTTATTCTTACATCGAGCTCCTTTACATTTTATCTATATTTCTTCAAGAACTTGCCCTTTTGCTCCAATTTTTATTTCATATTCATCTGCAAGTTTTTCTATTTCCTTATGGAATACCCAATTATATTCATCTAAACATCTTTCTAAAGGGTCTTTATCAACATCTAATGCCTTAGTAAACTGACCAATCACCCATAATCTAAATAAATCTTTCCTAACTGATTTACTTATGTCTAGGTGTCCTTTCTTAAGCTTTACCCATTCTTTAAAAGTGTAATCTCTAGGCCTAGGTTTCTCATCATGAGAATTTTTATTACACCATTTCGAATACCTTTCAATCCAAACAGAGTCCTTTACCTAACAGCTACCATATCTTATCATTAAAAAGTTCAAAAATGATACTCCACCTCCTTTCATTTCCTTCCTTTCGTTGTTATTAAGGAAAAACCAATATTTTGTTTTACCAAGCTTATTGATCTCCCCCATCACATTTGTTCCTGAATGGGCTACAAGATGGCCAAGCCTTAAAGTCCTTATCACATTCTTGTATAATAGGTTTACAAAAATGTGTTGTAGCAGTGTCGTCACTTATCTTCAATCTTTTAGTGATTGGTTCATCAGTGTTAATCGAGTTTAACATAAAGATCCCCTCAGTAGGGGAGAAGTTATGGTCATTCCTATTTATGTTAAACGTTACCCTTTTGTCACCTATCCCTACTGATATATCTTTTTCAAAAACACTAATCTGGGCGTGAACGATGGCCAAAAAGGGTCTTCCTAAAATGACAGTTGAAGTGGGGGGTTTGATCTAGAATTATGAAGTCGGATAGGAACAGGAATTTATCAATTTTTACGAGTATGTCTCTAACTATCCCCAATGGTGCTTTTTTCTCATATCTGCCATTTCTATTAGCATCTTGGTTTCACTAAGGTTTGTTAATTCTAAATACTCAAAAATATTCCTAGGTAGAACATTTACACTAGCTCCTAAATCGGCCATGGCATAAAAGTTAAAGTTACGGATGGTGCAGGGAAGCGTAAAATGTCCTGGATTAGATTCCTTCGTAGGTAGCTGATCATTGGTGTTTTCTTCCTAAGAGTCAGAGAGGAAGGATATTCTGTGGAGATTCTTAAGTTTCTTAGGAGAGCTGGGTCCCTTATGTTCAACAATTACTACCTTTGCTTGTTCAGATTTTTCGTTCCTGGAACAGAGTTCTTCGGTTAATTGCTCGATCTGAGTTTCTAAGTTTTTAAGTGAGGCATTTTGGTTCCTAGTGTTAATCTCGGCATTCTCTTGAAGTTTTTTAATCCACACCTCCATTTCAGTACTTCTTTGAGCAGATTCCTCTTGATGCTTAGCCAACAGTTCTTCTAAGCTTTGCCTCCTTTCACCATATGGTGGATGGTTATCAGTCTTAGTGTAGTATCCAGGTGGTCCTACACGAAACTTTCCCCCATTATTCCCGTTAAAAGGCGCTGTTTGTCCAAATTCTCCATATCTGACCTCTTCAACTTGTTTAACTTCCTCGTTGAGGGGGCAATCCTTGTCGAGGTGAGGTCCTTCACAAATTTGGCATCCAACCTGGATTTCATGAACACTTTCCTTTAGCTTCATCATGTTTCTTCCCAGGTTGTCTAACTTATTTACCAAAGCAGCTAGTCCATCATTGCTACTACTGCTTCCAATATTCCTGCTTGTTGTTCCATCGCGCCATTTTTGAGAATGGTCCACCATGGTTTGAATTGTTATGAGAGCTTGGGCTGGTGTCATCCTAGGGATTGGTCCCTGTGAATCAAGAAATTGACGGTTCATAGTGCTCAAACCCTTATAAAAGATATTTACCTTTTGATGACTATTGATATCGTGAGTAAGGCACTTGTATAGTAGGTCATTATACCGCTCCCAGGCCTGGTATAATGATTCATCTCCTTCTTGCTTGAAGTTGTGAATATCTTCAAGCTGCTTTACGGTTATGGAAGGTGGGCAATACCTTTGGATAAAGGATTTTTTGAGGAGATCCTAGGTATTGATAGTTCCTGGGGCGAGTCTGTTCACCCACCTTTTTGCAGATCCGGTAAGAGTAAAGGGGAAAACTCAGAGCATGACTGCGTCTTTAGAGACTCCGGGAATGTTGAATAAGCCAACGATGCTGAGGACCCGATCAATGTGATCGTGAGCATCCTCATCTTTGTTCCCGAAGAAAGTATCTTCCCTTAATTTGCGCATGAATTGACTCTTGATTTTGAAATTGACATTGCCTCTGATTTCGGGTTTAACCACGCCTGATGCCTAGTTTTCTCGTGACAATGCTAAGTATTGTTCCATGGTGAGAGTATTGAAGTCTACTCCTACCATAGTTCCTGCATATATAGAGTTTAGGGAAAGAAGAGAAATAATCAAATAATCAAATTAATTCTAATTTTTTTAGCTCCCCGGCAACGGCGTCAAAAACTTGATGCGTATTTTCTTTTAAAATATATTTTTACCAAGTTTTAAATTTATAAAACTTGATCTACCTAACAACGCACTAACGGGCAGAGAACCCGATCGTGGGTAGTATAGAATGGTAAATCTGAGGTCATCCTAAGAGCTAAGTTGTAATTAGTTTTCATTTGAAATGTCACGTTAAGAAATTGTTTTTTGATTTTATTTGAAATGAATTTAAAATAACAATAAAATTAAATACTAAAAATAAATAGAGTTGGAGATATCAGGAGAGAAAACATGCTAACCTAGTTACTTCATTACTACTGTTATGAAATCGTTTTCCTGTTCAATGTTAAACTATGGTTTCATTAGTGGTTTCTAAGGTCGATAGACTTGAATAGGCATATATAGTCTATCCTATAATTCCCGCAATTCTGACTCAGTCCAAATCGTATAGGAGGTAGGATATCCAGGTTGCAGAGATTAATCCCAACTATTCCTAGAACTGATCTAATAACCTATACAGATTATTAACCCTCTCTGAAAGAGTTCATGTTCTTTTTAAGTATATTGAGTGATAAGTGCGGTGAGCGGTTAGTTCCTACACTAGGGGTCGAAGTCATAAATCCCCCCTAGTACCCGACGGATCCCATATTGACTAGATAATCTAATAATGGGGCAAGCAAAGTCCAAACCACCCGTACTACCAAAACCCAAGGTTACACGATAGTCAAGGAATATCTAATGAAACCATAATCTAACAGGAAACAAACCTCATAACAATAGTAATTACATAACTAGGCCAACACTTTAAGTGCTTAGCCACTCATGGTAACGGAAACACAGCAAGAAATAGAAGAAATCATAGATTGAAAACTTATAATTCTTACAGTATTCGTATTTAAACGATTAAATACAAAAAGTAAGTAAGTATGATCTCCCTTAGACTCCAGGTGGAATTCTTCGAAGGTTGGAAGCCTTTGTCGCCTTTCCAATTGGCTGTGGAAGAAGTGATGTCGGAATAGCTTGAATGAGGCCTCTATTTATAGGTATTGAACCTGTTACGACGTAACTAATAAAGGTGTTACGATGTAACCTTCTTACACGGCATTCCATATTTAAGCAGTTGTTACGGCGTAACTAGATATGGTGTTACGCGGTAACCTTCAAATAATGTCCATAAGTACGTGCTCTTCTTTTCATATTTATGGATCTTCATGGTTACAGCATAACCATGTAGGGTGTTACGCCGTAACTCTATCTATGGTAAGATTTCCTTCTAAATTCATGTTTACGGTATAACTAGATATGGTGTTACACCGTAAAGTTACCCTTGATCTTCATACTTGCTTAATATATTTTACGGTGTACCCATTTTTGGAGTTATGCTGTAACATTCTTCAAATATTTACACTTTGAGTCTTTTTTTCCCTTGTTTCTTATCACTTTCTTGCATTTCACCTGAAAACTACAAAATGATAGAAAATATCTCGTTTTCAAGTATTAGTGAAACATTTGCAGGTAATATAGGGGGTATTTTGCCACCAAAAAGTATTAAATATTTGATGTTATCAACAAGCTCCCTTTACGGTGGAAAAAACCTTAAAACGTTGCTTACATTAATTTATGACACTAAGCTAGATGTCAAGTTCTTCTTCGGGTACATCCAAACCCGTTATGTTTTGTGGCCCAACATAACAAACCTTGTGTTTTAAAACCTAAACACATAAACATCGCCGCTTACATTATTTTCCAACACTAAGCTAGATGTCGAGTCCTAATCTTAGCTAGAACTAATCTACTACTCTCTTCAACACTCGTTATGTTTTATGGCCCAACATAACATACTTGTGTTTTATGGCCTAAACACATAAACCATCTAACCTATACTCTATATGACACAAGATGAAAATACAATGTGAGATCCAAGACATAGTAGTTAAATGGATCATAGTTCCTAATCTAAACATCAAGAACTATTCTAAACAACCCAATCTACTATATGACATACAAGTCATCAAAAACTACTTCTATGTAACTCAATCTACTACATGATATATAAGTAATCAAGGATGATCACTTCCATGTAGAGACACCATATACTTCACTAAATACCCCTTGGTACTAGCGGAACTAACATAGAATGTAACCATGATCCATGCCTTGTGTTAGAACCATGATCAAAGATGAAGAAAGAAATTCTATGTATATGGTGTATGTATTTTGTGGGTTTTTCATTAAGAGGAGGGGGAAGAAGCCTTGGGCTTTAATAATGAATTATTGACTTGGAGAGGGGTGATTCATCCAATGGATAAAAGGGTGTTTGGAAAAAAGCATGCACCTACTAGTTTTCTTTCATCTTCTAGAAGCTTAATTCAAATCTGAATTCACTAATTTCCCTCCATCTTTTAAAAGCTTTGATTAGGCCTTAATGGGCCTTAATAGGCCTTAACGGGCCAAAGTCTATTCGGCCTTAATGTCACACTCCGCCTAGGCGGAAACATGAGGCGCAACATCATGGATATCATCATAACACAATGGTGTCAACAATTGAGGGAACTAAGGAAAAGGATAATCAAATAGGACACTATGTGTCATGACAATACACAACACAAGATAAAGGATTCTTGCATTACGATGGCAAAGTCAAACCACAAGGAAACATAATCCAATAGTCTAAACAAAATCAACAAACATCCAAGTATCAAACAATTCAAATGACATAAATAAAATCTCTAGGAGAATGATTCCGCATGCAAGCCTACGGTCTCACTAGCCACTCTTCCTAACTTTAACATCCTTAAGATGATTACCTGAAAATTATGCTTAAAACATCAACACAAAGGTTGGTGAGAGTCATAGGTTTAAGACATAAAAATCAAAGCTTATAAACAATTACTGTGATTAATGCAAACATGGCAGGACAATTACTTCACTATCATACAAGCTAGCATGCAAATGAAACCACAACGAGCATGGGAACGGAACGTGTCCCTCGATCTAACAAATATCAACAATTGGGTAGGAACATTACCCCCGATCCATTAAAACTGTCACTTCACATGGGTAGGAGCGTTACCCTCGATCTCAATATCACAATAAATAGGTAGGAACGTTACCCCCGATCCAAATACACAAAAGCATTTAGCACGTAACATACAATAGCCAAGTAAAGTCCATACACTTTCAAAATAAAGACACATAATCACAGTAATTAGAACATTTCAAATCCATTTGAATCATTTCCATCCCAATTTAAAAGCAATGTAAATGAGGGACTATGAAACTCATCTGATGCTCAAGCAGCTTCCAAATATCTTACACAAAGCTACACAATAGAATATAAACATGTTATACGCGACCAGGCTAAAAGCTCTAGTCCATGTAACACACATATGATGGATGTCTAAGAATTTAGTTAACCATCATGGGTCACCCCGACACAATGCCCAACCTCAACCATCTCATTAACACTTTGCACTAGCTACTTATAATAAAATCAGAATTACATAATTTTAGTGTCTCTTTACGTACTCAAAACCCTTACTTAATCACCTTCATAATTTATACCAAAAATCACCCATGTTCATTTATGAGTATAGTAACTACCTTGTGATTCCCAAGTATTACTTACATGTGTAACTACTTCAAATAAAATCAAACTTCAAAACTGTTCTAATTCGGATCTGATTGCACACCAAAATATATCACTCTAACTATCATACTTAGACATGCTTTCAAAGGCTAATTTTTACAGGATTGTCAATAGACATATGGAAATTAACTACTGTAGAAGGGGTAAGCTTAATTCCATTTTTAAGTATAGTGTTTACCCTCACAAACATGACCTAATTCTAACCCGTATTTACAGTTTTGACCTTGTTTTGTTGCAAAGATTATTTGAATGACTTCCCGACCTTAAAAAACCTTCGAGGCTAGATTTTCTGAAAAGTAGACTCTTTTGGCTTATTCATAGACTCAAGAAACATATCAATACACGTTTTTATCATCTAGATATCAGTTGTTGAACACGACCTTAAATTCTGCTCAACCCTAAATCAAGTTTTAATGCAAATCTAACCTAACCAATTGCATGAACATGACCCTAATCAAGCCCTAATCACTCTAGCATCATTAAATATCATTAATATTCTGTATTTTATGAACCCCTAGTATCGACCATCATAAGTGTTACATGATTTAAAAAAAAAATAAGAAGGAATATTAATGATCATACCTAAAACCTTGCTAAATCTTTCACAATTCACCACCTAGTTCTTGATTCAAATATAATTTTTGTCTTCTTAGGTGTTTAGGGGATCAATTTGTACGGCAACAAGAAGAGGGGCAAAAGGAATGGGCCAAGTTTGGGTTTGGGTTTTAAATCTATATCCTAACAAGTCCTAGTCCAACACAAATTTAGTTTAGGGAAAAAAATTCTTTTAAACGAAAACCGGACCCCCTATAAAAATATTTATTATTATTATTATTATTATATATATATATATATATATATATATATATCTATTAAATATATCCTTATCTACATTACCTTAGTTTCCTACAAAAACGTATGTAAAATTAGTAAACCTATTTACATGAAAACTACAAACTAACTTTCTATTTATAACTTTCATTTGCCTAAAACACTTTCTATATTTAGAAAGTTCCTTAATAACTCTCATATTTCACGAGCCTAATTCACTTCCATTATGCTATACTTTCCACAATAATCTGACACATAATTATCCACATATTAACGTAGCAGTGCATGCAAGCACGCCACTCATTTCCATTGTCACTACGCGTGAACAAAAAAATAGAAATACTCTAAAATACCTCAAACTTATTCAAAATTTGAAATGAACAAGCATCTCAAAATGAATTCATGCACACAGATAAAGCCACATAGCATACACATATAACACGTATAGACACTTAGCCAACTCTAAAGGTATAACTAACCTAATAAAAATCACGGGTGTCACAGCATCCCCTCCTTAATGAAATCTTGTCCTGAGATTTAACTAGCCGATTCAACTACACGATCAATAAATAACTAAGGATACTTATACTTTATACGGTCTTCGCGCTCCCAAGTGAATTTGGGACCACACTTTGAATTCCAACGAACTTTCACAAGTGATATCTTACTACGCTTCAAACTCCTAATCTCACTGTCCATAATCTCTACGGGTTCCTCAACAAAATGAAGAGTCTTGTCTATTTTGATTTCATTCAATAGCACCTGCATATTAGCATCTGCCAAACACTTCTTCAAATTTGACACGTGGAATGTGTCATGCACACTACTCAACTCCTCGGGCAATCTTAACCGAAAAGCTACGGGGCCGATTCTTTCAAGGATCTTGAATGGTCCTACATACCTCGGTGCTAACTTGCCTCTCTTTCCAAAATGAATCACGCCTTTCCAAGGTGACACCTTTAATAACACACGATCTCTTACCTCGAACTCTAACGATTTAGGCCTATTTTCAGCATAGCTCTTTTGACGATCCCTTGCCGCTTTGAGCTTCTCATTTATCAACACTACCTTATCAGTTGTTTCCTGTACCAGTTCGGGTCCAATTAAACTATTTTCACCAATTTCCGCCCATAGAACAGGCGACCTACATTTTCTTCTATACAATGCTTCAAATGAAGCACACCGAATGCTCAAATGATAACTATTATTGTAGGAGAATTCAGCTAGTGGTAGGTGCACATCCCAATTACCACCAAAGTCAATAACACAAGCCCTTAACATATCCTTCAAAGTCTGAATGGTGCGCTCACTTTGTCCATCCGTTTGAGGATGATAAGTTGTACTCATATCTAATCGCATCCCTAAAGCTTTTTGCACTGTTTGCCAGCAACGTGATGTAAACCGTCCATCTTTATCAGAAATGAACAACTTTGCAAATATGTCAGTGCTATAATCCTCTCTCATTGCTAGAAAATGAGCCGCCTTGGTCAGCCTGTCGACTATTACCCAAATCGTATCATGCCCACTCTACGTCTTAGGTAACTTGGTGATAAAATCCATAGTGATCTTATCCCACTTCCATTCGAGTATCTTGGGTTATTGCAATAAACTGGAAGACCTTTGATGCTCAGCCTTCACCTTAAAATAGGTTAAACATTTGCTAACATAAGTAGCAATATCCATTTTCATTCCCGCCCACCAGTACATATCTCGAAGATCATGGTACATCTTATCCACTCCAGGATGTACAGAGTACTTAGTCTTATAAGCTTTATCCATAATTATCGTTCTCGCACCTCCTGCTAACGGAACCCATATACAGTCCATAAATTATAAACTCTCTTATTCCTTCCTCTCCATCTGTTGATCTAAACCATGTAGTTCTTCTTCAAGTATGTTTACTTGCTTGAATGCCTCACCCTGGGCTGCCAGTATCATTCCTCTTACTCCAGGTTGAATAGTCATAGCCATTGCTCAAACACATCTAGGTTTCACTCGTTCCTTCCTACTTAACGCATTAGCCACTATATTCGCCTTACCTAGATGGTAGCGAATCTCACACTCATAGTCACTAAATAACTCAATCCACCTCCTCTGATGCATATTCAACTCATTCTGATCAAATATGTGTTGAAGGCTCTTATGATCCTTGTAAATGACACTCTTCGTACCATACAAATAATGCTTCCAAGTTTTAAGGGCAAACACAACTGCTCCCAATTCTAGGTCGTGCGTGGTATAATTCTTCTCATGGATCTTTAGCTGTCTTGATGCATAGGCAATTACTTTGCCCCTTTGCATGAGTACACAACCTAATCCCTAATTCAATGCATCACAGTAGACTACGAAATCTTTAACCCCATCAGGTAGTGACAATATCGGTGCATCACATAATTTACTCTTCAAAGTCTGAAAGGCCTCTTCCTCTTCTACACCCCATACATACTTTCTGTTTTTCTAAGTCAACGAAGTAAGGGGTTTAGCAATCTTAGAGAAGTTTGCAATAAAACGTCAGTAGTAACCTGCTAGACCCAAAAATGATCGAATTTTAGACAGTGTCGTAGGAGCTTTCCAATTCTTTACTGCCTCTATCTTACCTGGGTCCACGTGAATATCACTCTGATTAACCACTTGACCAAGGAAATGCACTTCTTGCAACCAGAACTCACACTTGGAGAATTTAGCATACAACTTCTCCTTCCTCAATAATTCTAAAACTAACCTCAAATTCACTTTATGATCTTCCTTAGTCTTTGAGTAGATCAAGATGTTATCGATGAATACAATAACAAACTTATCCAAATACGGTTTATAAGCTCGGTTCATCAAATCCATAAAGACTGTTGGTGCATTGGTTAACCCAAAAGGCATAACTGTAAACTTAAAATGTCTGTATCTCGTTCGAAATGCAGTCTTTGGAATATCATCCTCATGTACTCGGAGTTGGTGATAACCCGACCTAAGATCTATCTTGGAGAAATAACATGATCCTTGCAGTTGATCAAATAAATCATCAATTCTAGGGAGAGGATAGCGGTTCTTAATATTTAACCTATTCAATTCTCTATAATCAATGCACATGCGAAAAGAGCCATCCTTCTTCTTAACAAATAACACAGGTGCTCCCAATGGAGAGTGACTCGGTCATATGAAACCCTTGTCTTCAACTCTTGAAGCTGCCCAAACAATTCTTGCATTTCCGAGGGCGCTAGACGATATGGAGACTTCGCAACCGGCATCGCTCCAGGAACTAAATCTATGCGAAACTCAACTTGTCGTTGTGGTGGTAACCCTAACAAGTCTTCCGGGAATACATCAACAAAATCCCGTACTACAGATATATCACTCAATTTTGGTTCATCTACCTTAGCATTCATTAAGGCTTTAGCGGCTCCTAAAGTACATTCCCCTTGAACCCTAAGTATCCCACTACCTTCTAATGGTATTTCAAACACCTTTTCATGACAAACTATCACAACCTTATTTTGGGACAACCAGTCCATTCCCACAATCACATCGAAACTTCCATGACCCAACGATATCAAATTTATGCTAAACAAGGAATTTCCTAGTTCTAGTTTGCAGTCATGGATAATCCTATCCACTTCTACTTTCTTACCATCTGCTACTTCTATCACATAACCAGGATTTACAATACTAGGTTTCACAATTACTAAAGGCGCAAATTCAGTAGAAATGAAACTAAAATCAGCTCCAGAATCAAAAAGTACAGTAGCAAAATGATTGTTCAAAGAAAAAGTACCCGTCACCACGTTAGGATCCTATAAAGCTTCCATCGCATTCACATTCACATTGAAGGCCCTTCTTGTAGCTCGATTCCCGTTGTTTCTTGTGTTCTGATTGCCTTCAATAGTTAAACGGTTTCCTACTTGACCAGGTGCTCAGTTCAACTTAGGACAAGTATTTCAAAAATGCTCGCGGCTTCCACACTCATAACATGTCCCCAGTTCAAACTCCATTCTAACAGCATTATCAAGAGCCACTTGCTTAAACAGTGCCTGACAATCTTTAGCAAAATGACCCAGTTTCTGACAATTGTAACACACTTTGCAAGGTCCATTTTCAGGATGATAGGTATAACACTTAGCACACCTAGGATTAGAGCCCACAAACTCATTATTAGGAGGAGTTGTCGCCACAAAACCCGCTCCCATTTTCACCTTCTTTTTATCCCTCCACGACCCTCCAGATTTACTAGTCTCTTCCACTACCTTCCTTTTCTCATTACTCTTTGACAAGGTACCACAGCTAATCGCTTTGTTAGTAAGTATGCCGGCTCTAAGAATTGCATCCTGGATAGTTGTTGGCTGAGTCACCTTGAGCATTCCCCTAATCTCAGGCCCCAATCCTGCTACATACCTCTTGATGCGTGCTGACTCAGGTGTCACCAGATGTGGAACCAGCTTAGCCAGTTCATGGAACCAATCCGTGTAAGCTGCATGGTTGGCTCCTACCATCTTGTGATTCCAAAATTCATTCTCCAACCTCTCCATTTCATTACTTGGATAAAATTCCTCCACCAATAGAGCCTTAAAATCATTCCAGGTCATATCAATTGTTGCTTCACGGCCTCTTGCCTGGATTTGAACCATGTCACTGCCTTGCTAACAAAGGAACTGGCAGCATACTTCACCCTTTGATTCTCAGAACACCTACTATTGTCAAGTACATTCTCCATCTTCTCGATCTAGCGGGTAAGTGCTATCGCACCTCCCTTTCCGTCATACTCTTTAGGGCCGCATGCCTTAAATCCCTTGTAGGAACACCCATTGTTCCCACCATTCCCATTGTTGTTGTTATTTCCATTGTTGTTATTGTTGTTCCCGTTGTTGTTATTGTTATTTCTGTTGTTCACGTTGTTTGTCACTTGAGTGACGATCTGGGGAATGATATTTTGCAATTGCTGCGCAATGATGGCAGCGATGTCGGGTTGCCCATTTTCGTTGTCGTTAGTCCGTGTTCGAACCATTCTGATTAAGATAGTATTAACGCACATTAGATGAGAGGGGAAAGGTTTCTAAACCGACCATTCTATCAATATACAATCATAACTATATATATATACATATACATACATAATCAACCAAACAACATGTTGACATCAAATCCGCGTAATCATACTTGCAAGTCCACTTGTGTTGTGGCGCATGTATAATTATGTTGGCCACCATAATTATAGATGCCCCCTTTCACAAGTGTACTCCCTCCTATGACCACACTTCTCAATGTCAACAAAACACATAACACATAGATCACATCAACAAATCACCACATATGGAAAATGACTCAAAATCACTTAAATCATATTATTAAAATAATCCAACGAAATCCAATATTCAAAAGTAAACATTCCTAATAAAATTCCAAAACAAAGTCAAACAATCTCAAAACCCTAAAATCTTAAAACACATAAAGAGGCGGACAATCAAGCATTGATTCGAATTCCACTACCCCTCATATCTTCCATCTCACTGTCCCTAGGTCCACTCCTAGCTGTGGACTCCAGATCCGAATCACTATCAGATATGTCATAAATTACATTCTCACATATTGCTTTTAACTTAGAAATTTCTTCTTCCTCCATGGTTGGTTTGTATTCTAGGAATTTTCTCAAAAATTTGGTAATTGTGCCATCTTTAGCAGTCACTATTGTTTCAATCTTTAATACCTCTTCTCATTTAACTAATTTTATGGTCAACCTCTCTTTAACTCTTCATGGATACATGTCAATCGGTATACGGATCTTGCGGCTGCCCCGCCTTACCCAAGCCCTTATTCCTGGTTTATAGTATCCCCTACATCCTTTTGCAATGGCAACCCCCATGCGGAACTTCTTATGAAGGTGAGGAGGCATAGCTAATTTATCAAGAGATAAGGCACACTAAATCAGATAAAGGCAATCAAATAGCTAATTTTTTTTTAACAAAACTAAGACATAAAATCATGCAACTAAGGGGGAAAACGCATACTAGTTATACTACTAAACGCTTAAGCCCTAACATGCATCTACGTGCAGGACTCATAGGTTATAGTCTAGGCTTAACCACCTACTTCTCAACCAAAGGCTCTGATACCAATCTGTCACACCCCGCCTAGGCGGAAACAAGGGGCACAACATTATGGATATAATCACAATACAATGGTGTCAACAATAAAGGGAACTAAAGAAAAGGATAATCAAATGGGACACTATGTGTCATGACAATACCCAACACAAGATAAAGGAGTCTTGCATTACGATGGCAAAGTCATACCACAAGGAAACATAATCCAATAGTCTAAACAAAATCAACAAACATCCAAGTATCAAACAATTCAAATGACATAAATAAAATCTCTAAAATAATGATTCCGCATGCAAGCCTACAGTCTCACTAGCCACTCTTCCTAACTTCAACATCCTCAAGATGATTACCTAAAAATGATGCTTAAAACGTCAACACAAAGGTTGGTGATAGTCATAGGTTTAAGACACGAAAATCAAAGCTTATAAACAATTACTGTGATTAATGCAAACATGCCAGGATAATTACTTCACTATCATAAAAGCTAGCATGCAAATGAAACCACAATGAGCATGGGAATGGAACGTGTCCCTCGATCCAACAACTATCAACAATTGGGTAGGAACGTTACCCCTGATCCATTAAAACAGTCACTTCACATGGGTAGGAGTGTTACCCTCGATCCCGATATCATAACAAATGGGTAGGAACGTTACCCCCGATCCAAATACACATAAGCATTTAGCATGTACCATACAATAGCCAAGTAAAGTCCATACACTTTTAAAATAAAGACACATAATCACAGTAATTAGAACATTTCAAATCCATTTTCATCATTTCCATCCCAATTTAAAAGCAAAATAAAAGAGGGACTATGAAACTCACCTGATGCTCAAGCAGCTTCCAAATATCTTACACAAAGCTACACAATAGAATATAAACGTGTTACACGCGACCAAGCTAAAAGCTCTAGTCCATGTAACACACATATGATGGATGTCTAAGGGTTTAGTTAACCATCATGGGTCACCCCGACACCATGCCCAACCTTAACCATCTCATTAACACTTTACACTAGCTACTTATAATTAAATCAGAATTACAAAATTTTAGTGTCTCTTTACGTACTCAAAACCCTTACTTAATGACCTTCATAATTTATACCAAAAATCACCCATGTTCATTTATGAGTATATTAACTACCTTGTGATTCCCAAGTATTACTTACATGTGTAACGACTTTAAATAAAATCAAACTTCAAAACTATCCTAATTCGGATCTGATTGCACACCAAAATATATCACTCTAACTACCATACTTAGACATGCTTTCAGAGGCTAATTTTCACGGGATTATCAATAGACATATGGAACTTAACTACTGTAGAAGGGCTAAGCTTAATTCCATTTTTAAGTATAGGTTTTACCCTCACAAACATGACCTAATTCTGACCCGTATTTACTGTTTTGACCACTTTTGTTGCAGAGATTATTTGAATGACTTCCCGACCTTAAAAACCTTCGAGGCTGGATTTTCTGGAAAGTAAACTCTTTTGGCTTATTCATAGACTTAAGAAACATATTAATACATGTTTTTATCATCTAGATATCAGCCGTTGAACACGACCTAAAATTCTGCTCAACCCTAAATCAAGTTTTCATGCAAATCTAACCTAACCAATTGCATGAACATGACCCTAATCAAGCCCTAATCACTCTAGCATCATTAAATATCATTAATATTTTGTATTTTATGAAACCCTAGAATCCACCATCATAAGTGTTACATGCATGCATTATTTAAACTAAAGATTAATGATCATACCTAAAACCTTGCTAAATCTTGCACAATTCACCACCTAGTTCTTGATTCAAAGATAATTTTTGTCTTCTTAGGGTTTTGGGGGATCAATTCGTACGGCAACAAGAAGAGGGGAAAAAGGAATGGGCCAAGTTTGGGTTTGGGTTTTAAATCTATATCTTAACAAGTCCTAGTCTAACACAAATTTAGTTTAGTAAAAAAATACTTTTTTTCTTTCATTTAAACCAAAACCGGACCCCCTATAAAAATCTTTATTATATATATATATTTTTTTTTATTTATTAATTATATCCTTATCTACATTACCTTAGTTTCCTACAAAAACCTATGTAAAATTAGTAAACCTATTTACATGAAAACTACATACTAACTTTCTATTTTTAACTTTCATTTCCCCAAAATAGTTTCTATATTTAGAATGTTCCTTAATAACTCTCATATTTCACGAGCCTAATTCACTTCCATTATGATATACTTTCCACAATAATCTGACACATAATTATCCACATATTGACGTAGCAGTGCATGCAAACACGCCACTCATTTCCATTGTCACTACGCGTGAACAAAAAAAATGGAAATACTTTAAAATACCTCAAACTCATTCAAAATTTGAAATGAACATGCATCTCAGAATGAATTCATGCACACAGATAAAGCCACGTAGCATACACATATAACACGTATAGACACTTACCCAACTCTAAAGGTATAACTAACCTGATAAAAATCACGGGTGTCACACTTAATGGGCTAAGCTCGTTTGCTTGGCCTGATCCAACTAGTGAAGCCCGTATGAGTAAGAGTCTTAGGATGTCGAGATCGAGTTGATAAATGTATACTTATGATGGATAGGAATGGTGAGATATCTGTGTTGAAGTATACATATACGAGTAACTTGTGAACTTTACGTTACGTTTTACAAGTTACATGTTTGTCGTCATCAAAACATAAAGAGAATGTATAGATTTAATATCGTAATATTTGCACTAATGGATCCTTATTCAACTTAAGGCAATAGTGTCCAACTATTAGTGTCCAAGCTGGCATGCTTAGTTTCATCTTTGCCTTGGGTTGAAGTCTCATCACTGAAATCAATTAAATCATCCAATATAAAAGCTTGTAAAAAAGTCTAGGTCTCATGTGTAGAAAATAATCACATCGGGTTTATAATTTGACTAGGTCTCACACTAATAAAAAAATAAAAGAGAGTGTTTTTAAACCGATTAGATGACCTGACTTAAAATTAATGGTAGTGATAGATTAATTTTGAGAAAAGACAAGTTTTAACAAAATTTTCATGTTACGAATATTGCATGCATACAATATCCACGTCACTCCGCCACTGACTGATTTGTTTGAACGATTTACAAGAATCTAAAAGGTTTGTGGCCGATTAACGCCTAAGCAGCGATTAATTGGCCATGTAAGCCTTGTTTTTGCAACAATGGTTTAAACATGTTCAAACACCCTATACCATTGAATTTTGAGACACTTATCGGTTAAGAGGTGTTGTAACTATTGAAGAGTTTAGAAAGTTTTCAAAAGGAAGAAAACTAAAGGTACAACCAATTGATGCAACAATTGATTGTACATGTTTTGTAGCTGAGTGTACATGTCTTTAACAAGACTAGTAACAATTTTATGTTGAGTGAGTCTAAGGAGTAGTGGGTGTTAACAAACAGTTAAAACCATAAGCCACTATCCTAGTTTTATGGCAGAAAGAAATGTGACCATGATGACCAATGTTTAAGCCTATAAATTAAAGATCGCTACAACACTTATAGGTGAAGAAAAACAACCATCAAACATACACATAAGATCAATCCTATCCTGTTAAAGTACCGCCACATTTTCTCCTATTTTCCAACTCTGGTGGTTAACAACACGAGTCTGCATCAAATCGTGGGGTTTGTTACATACGAGGCTTGCAGAGAATTGAACGCGTAACCACTTTTTAAGGCAAGGAGTATATATTTCGTGCGGAGCTCTTTAACGGTTTTTTTATGTTTTACAGAACTGTTCTTTGGAAGCTTGTGGGTTTTGATCGGTTGATGAGTTCCACGTTATCACCAATTCTTTAATATTTCTTGTGGTATACAATCATGTATTTATCTTATTTCTTCTAGTTTGATTTTATATACATAAGATGGTATTACTAGAACAATCTCAAAAAACATACTAAACAACAAGAGGTATATATATTTTCTATTAATCTCTGAGCCATATGATTACATTGATCATTTAAGCTGAGAAAAGATGCAAACTGTTGAAAAAATCATGAAAATTATGTTTTTCCATTGTACATAATAAGATCCATTCAAATTCAGGTGTTTGAATTATGATTTTAGAGCGAATGACTAGTATCTGAGGGGTGATTCTTTCTGCATTGAGCTTCTATTCATTGTATCTATGTTTTGTTGGAAATTTAGTGCAATTGTGGGAATCAGGTCATACATGGAAATAGGTTTGGAGGTACGGAGTGTACACCCATCATGTCACTGATTTTTCCTGACGCTTTTAGTGGTTAGATTAAATGGGTGGGTTCAACATTAAATGTCTGTGACCACATTGACCTATTAAATAGGCATTTTAACATTGAATGTTCGTAACAGCTTTGACCTATTCAAATGACAGGTTTGACTACATTAAATGATCATGTTTGAATTGGTCATGTAACCACTAATTCCTATAATTATGGAGGCAAATTATGGAAGAGATTAATGGGCCCATTAATCTATCATAATTTCCATTAACTAGTGTTTAAGTAAATCCCCTATCAACAAGGATCACAATTACATGGAAAAACATACAGAAAACATAAACACTTAGAAGCGAAAGGTTCATGATTTGTGCCAAAAATAAGAACAAGCATTTAGTTTTATCCCAAGGAGCTATTCGTGTAACCCAGGCATATGGTCGAATAATCTTCTTTGGAAAGTGATTACACGACTTCAAGTGATATCCGGTAACCTTCATTGGTAATTAGCTAGGCATTGATTATCTTCACCTTGTTTAAGGCTCTCAAAAGCCAACAATCAAAGAAGATTATTTTGTGGTAATTAATGGTTGATGCTGCTATGAAACATATGGCTTCAAACTTTTTCAAGCTTGACAAGTTTGAAGGGGTGGACTTTGGGAGATGGCAAAAGAAGATGCACTTCTTGCTTTCCAGCATGAGTGTGGTGTATGTGCTTACTACTCCTATTCTTGAAGATGGTGAGAATGCTACCATGAAACAGATCAGGATGAGGAACAAGTGGGACAATGACGACTATGTTTGCAGAGGTTTAATCCTCAATGGTATGTCTGATCCTTTATTTGATATTTACCAAAATGTTAAATCTTCTAAAGAACTATAGGATTCCTTTAAGAGGATGCAAGATATATCTAAGGATGGGTTAATCCCAGCTTTTGACATGGACACTAAAAAGTATAAGACTTGTATGCTGACCAAAATAACTAAAAAACCATTTCAAAATGTAAAGCATAAAACTGAAGTTTTGGAGCTGATCCATAATGATATGTGTGACTTGCATGCTACTCCCTCATTAGGGAATAAGAAATAATTTGTGACATTTATTGATGATGCTTCAAGATTTAGTTATGTTTACTTATTACATACTAAGGATGAAGCATTAGATAAATTCAAAGTATTTAAAACTGAAGTTGAATTACAACAAGGGTCCCTGATCAAAAGATCCAAGACTGATAATGGAGGTGATTACATGGATACTATTAGCCTTAAAATATGTTGACTTGTCCAGAATTACATTAGTTGATAAATAGCCAAACACGCAAGGACTAGATTAGACTATATAGTATAGTTTAGTTGTGTTTGGACTATTAATACCCCCTCCATACTTTTATGGAGGGGTGAGGATTCATATTGTATCTCATAAGTGTATGTTTCTTTCTCTCTCTAGAAAACACACACTCTTCCCTTTCTCTCTCTACAATCTAATAAACATGGCTTATTTTCACTTTTATCCTCCTTGACCTATGGATCGTTTGTTTTAGGCTTGAATCTTTATAGGTATTGGGTGGTGGTTTGATAAGTTTTTTTCTACCTAGTGTTTTACCAAAACAGTTATGGCAGCGGTTTGACTAGTTTTTGGCAGCGGTTTGCTTATTTTTATGCTAGCGGTTTGAGATAAGTTCGCAGCGGTTTGTTAAATTTAGCCAGGCAGCGGTTTGGTGCATATTAGCCAGTGGTTTGATTATTTTATTGGGCAGCGGTTTGGTGCTTATGCCAGCGGTTTGGTAAAATAGATTAGGTAGCGGTTCGGTTTGGTTTGGTTAAGGCAACGATTTGTTAAATTTTTATGCCTGCGGTTTGTCACTTCATGGTAGCGGTTTGACTAATTTTTTTTGTTGGCGGTTTGCTACCAAGTAACCAGCGGTTTGTCTTAATGTGTACGAGCGGTTTCCCTAAGTCTCGAAGCGGTTTACCTAACTCTTGCTAGCTGTTTGTCAAAGAAAAACCATGTTTGGGAATCTAATAATCAAAACAAGAACACCAAAGCAAACACAACACTTAATCTTAAAACGATCATTAAAGATTCACTTAAACGTCAAAACGGCTATAGATTTGGACCTTAATGTCAAGTGATCATGAAGTTTATCTAGTATCCCTTACTTGAGATTAAAGTGGGTTTCACGAAGGCGTCTACTTGTTTCATCATCGAGACTTCCTTCTATTTTCTAACCCTTTTTTAAACCCAATCTATCGATTGATGACTTGCTTGAATGTATACAGCTATGATTGAGACTTGAATTATCTAGTTTCTAGTATTCGGGGTGGTTGGTTGAAGACATGGATAACTATCACTTAACGGAGTTACATTGTAGTACTCAGTGTCACACACAGATGTCGATGTGGATAATTTCAAGAGGTGATGTACTTCTTATACTTTTAGGACTTGGGTATAGAGTACTTATAGATTTAATCTTGCACCGTTCTTTAATCAACAACAGTGCAAGCTTAAGTAACAAATTTGGAGGATTTTACTTGATTTTCAAGTTTAGTATATCGGGTTTACTTCACCAAGTGATCACAACAATAGCCAACAGAATAGAGGTTGGTAAGTTAGCCAGAGAGTTTAAGGTTGAGATGTAATCAGCATTTCTCACATGATATTATTGTGCTATTCCAAGACAATGGTACTTCTCAGTCTAAGTAAAATTCTCAAAGTTCTTCAACGACATTCATATACAAGACCTTGATTATACCAAGTTTTCTTGATTCTTGCTTCATCTCCTACTATAGTTTCTGAAGTCAAGAGGGTAATGGTTCATTTGGATTTTAATATTTGTGCTTAAGACAAGAACTTCTTGAGTATATGGACATACATGACAATGATGCTTTCGAGAGTTCGTAACCATCATGGGGGTAAAATGTGTACATCCGGGACTTAGTTGACTTTAATGTTATCATGTCAACTTCCAAGGGGAAGTAGTGTATACTACTTTACTTAGTATGGTTTGTGAAGTATAATGTATATGTAAGAAGAATTGTTGCTAATTTTTCGCATGTACCTCCGAACGAATATTCACCAAGACCCAATGACAAGTAGCAGTAGTATTTGGTGTGGTTTTTCTTCTATAAAATTCCGCTGTGCACGTCAATGACATATAGAAGATGGTTGAAGCTACATCAATGTTTCAGAATATGCTCAAGATAGGGATGTTAGTTTGGGAGGAAGCTGATTCAGAAACTTCACCAAAAAGAAGTCTAAGAAGAAAGCTTTTCAAGACATGTTGCATAGATTGGGGGGAAGTTAATCCAACTCATGCATACTACAATGGTTCCAGAACATGTAAAGATAATAAAGATCCAAGCTAGAGTACAAGTTTCAAGACCAAGAGAACTCAGAAGACATCTTCAGTTTTGGAAGTGCTTTAGAAGACTTTATTTTGTTGTAATTGTACTTGATAGGAACATTGTAAGTAATTCTGTATGTCCACATATTGAGGGAAGATTGTTAGCCTTAAAATATATTGACTTATCCAGAATTACATTAGCTGATAAATAGCCAAACACGCTGGGACTATATTAGACTATATAGTATAGTTTAGTTGTGTTTGGACTATAAATACCCCCTTCATACTTCCATGGAGGGGTGAGGATTCATATTGTATCTCATAAGTGTGTGTTTCTTTCTCTCTCTAGAAAACACACACTCTTCCCTTTCTCTCTCTACAATCTAATAAACATGGCTTATTTTCACTTTTATCCTCCCCGACCTCCGGATCGTTTGTTTTAGGCTTGAATCTTTATGGGTAACAGATACTCTGTATTTTTAGTCTATTGGTATTATCCATGAAATGAATGCTCCCTAAACTCCATAACAAAATGGTATATTTGAAAGGAAAAACAAGGTACTAAAGGAAATGGTTAATTCCATGTTGTCTAACTCATGGCTAAGTTGGGGTAAAGCTATGTTAACAGCTTGCTATTTATTAAATAGGGTTCCTAACAAAAAGAATAGGATTACCCCTTATGAAATCTAGACTAAAAGAAAACCAAACCTGACCTACCTCATGGTTTGGGGTTGTAGGGCAGTTTCCAAATCTAAAGCCTTAGGGTGAAGGAGGCATTGAATGCATCTTTGTTGGATATGTTGAGCATTCCAAGGCTTTTAGGTTCTATGTTATTGAACATAATGAATTAGTTTTAATTAACTATATAATTAAGTCAATGGATGCTATCTTTGATGAGAATAGATTCTTATCAGTCCCTAGACCAAGTCAGAGGTCCCTGATAAATGGAATTGAAGACACTGGTGGTTTAGTGGTCCCTGAAGAGGCCACTAAAGAGGTTGCGACTCAACAACCTGAACCTGAGCTTAGAAAAAGCAAAAGGAATAAGACTCCAAAGAACTTTGGACCTGAATTTCAATTATATTTAATTGAATGAACAAGGGATGAGGTCTCTGACCAACACTCCAATTGCTTTAATGTTAAGGATGACCCTAAGACATTTGATGAAGCAATGAAGTCTCAGGATGTTGCTACTGGAAAGAAGCAATCAATGATGAGATAGATTCCGTCATGGGCAACAACACTTAGGTCTTTCCTGATCTACCTCCAGGTTACAAACCTCTTGGTTGAAAATGGATCTTCAAAAGAAAACTAAAAGTAGATATAACTATTGAAAAGTTCAAGGCAAGACTGGTCATTCAGGGCTTTAGACAGAAGTCAGGGATAGACTACTTTGATACTTACGCTCCAGTGTCACGTATCAGTACCATAAAATTGTTGATTGCTTTGGCATCAATTCACAATCTAATTATTCATCAGATAGATGTGAAGATAGATTTCTTGAATGGTTAATTGGATGAGGAGGTTTATATGAACCAACCTCAGGGCTTCATCATGCCTGACAATGAAAACAATGTGTGTAAATTGATTAAGTCCCTATATGGACTGAAGCAGGCACCTAAGCAATGGCATCAAAAGTTTAAGTGGTTTTGTCTAGTAGTTATTTACTTAACCAAGCTGAGAAATGTGTGTATAGCAAATTTGATGAATCTAGTAAAGGAGTCATCATTTGCCTATATGTTGATGACATACTGATCTTTGGCACTTGCCAAATTCAGGTTGACCTGACAAAATAATTCTTGTCATCAAAGTTCTCTATGAAGGACATGGGGGAGGCTGATGTTATCCTTGGTATAAGGATTAAACATGAAAGTAATGGAATAGCAATTTCTCAGTCTTATTATATTGAGAAGGTATTGAAGAAATTCAATTGCTTTGATTGTACTCCAGTGAGTACTCCTATGGATACAAGTAAGAAGCTAATGCCCAATAATGGTCAGGCTGTATCTCAACTTGAGTATTCTAGGGTGATTGGTTGCCTGATGTATGCTATGACTTGTACAAGGCCTGCTATTGCTTTTGTAGTGGGTAAACTGAGTAGGTATACTAGTAATCCTGGTACTCAGCACTAGCAAGCAATTTAGAGGGTACTAAAGTTTTTGAAGAAAACTATAGATTATAGTTTGACATATACTGGCTATCCTTTGGTCTTAGAAGGATACACTTATGTAAGCTGGATCAGCAATACTAAAGATAATTCGTCTACCAGTGGTTGGGTATTCCTGCTTGGTGGAGATGCAATCTCTTAGGCTTCTAAGAAAAAAACCTGCATCACCGATGTGATAACCGATAACTTCTCCAGGGTTAAGTATTATAAAATATTATAATTTCGTATTTTGAAGTCTTTCGACCTTGTCAGTTTTCCTGATGAAAGCTGAAAAGTTGACTTCAGTTGGCTATTTTTGCGTAAAACGGTTACGGTTTAACCAGGATTTTTGGAGGAGTCTGATTTCAGAAGAGAGTCACTTTTGATTTGTCTTTCCATTTCGGAGTATTTGGTTGGTATTTTAAATAATTTCGGGAAGCTTTTCCGTGATCCCTGAAAAAAATCATCACGCAGCGCGTACCGGCACGAGAGTTTATTTGGGAATAAGTTTAAGTGATTCGGAAGTGTGTAATGAGCTAATTTATTTAATAAATTCATGATTTTGAAAACGTTAGTTTAAAACGTAAATCGTTGGTCTGTGATTTGAAAGTTTTCAAAAAATGGTCATTTTCGTAAAATTCGATAAAAAGACTGTAACGGTCGTTAAAGTGTAAATTTTGAGCAAGTCGATTTTGACAAAGCTTATTTTGGGAATTAAAATGTTTTCACACTTGTGAGGATGGTTCGGTTGAGTTCTAAGCAAAAAATTTGTGTTTCGGTCCAGACCCGGCCGACAACGTCTAAATAGAATTTTTGTAGTAGATTAAGGTGATATGTGTCGTATAAATAACTTAGATTTATGGAAAAGTGATTTTAAACGCAATGGGAATATTAATTAAACTTGGGTAACGTTTTAAATCATCAAACTTTGAGCTTTTAAGTGATCCTGACACGAAAAGAAGAACCCGAACCCCCCCTAGGATCCCAATTCGGACGAGATAGGTTATAAGGGGAAAGATGTCTATTTTATAGCAAGGTTGTCTCAACCTAGTACTCATATATTCTTTCCACCACCTCAAACCATCATTCATACATTCATTTTGAAATCAAACACAAAAAAAATATCTCTCTTCTCTCTGTCTTTGTATTTCAGACGAGCACCAAGGGACAAGATACATTGATTTTGAAGATTACTAAGAACACAGGGTTAAAAGATCGATAGTGGGTTGATATTAGATAGACACGGGTTATAGAAAATGGTTTTTAGGTCTCTTCTTCTTGCGTCAAAACCGAACAGAACTTGCCAAAGTTGTAAGTTTTCTAAATTTGATTTAAGTTGTACTTCTATGCTTATTATGGTGTCTTAACACTTGTTGTACAAGTTGATCGTCATAAAAATCAATTCTTGAAAACGAAAAGTGTATAAAAAGGGGTGTTTGTTTGCGTCAAACTCGGACAAAAGGAAACAAGAGTCGAAAGTTTGAATATTTTGGTTGTGGTGGTATTTTTTATAATTTAGTCAAAGCACTTTTTGGGCTTATTTTGAAAGATGCTTAAAAATAAGCTTAGTTTGAGCTTATTGATTTTTTAGGGCTTATTATTGTTTCTGTCCAACAAGAAAGAAAAGAAGGAAGAAAAGGTTGATGGGCTTGGCCCATTGGCGTGGTTATGGCTTATTTGTTTCGGCTTATATTGGTTTCGGCTTATGGCTTATTTGTTTCGGCTTATTTGGTTTCAGTTTATTTTTGGCTTATTTTGGTTATTGAATATTATTGACTTATAGCTTATAAGGATTTTCAAACTTATATTGTGAACTTATATTTTGGCATCGAGATTAAGATAATAAAACAGATTTTAACACTTAGTAAAAACGTTTTGGATCTTTAATGGGCCTTAAGGCCCAATAAGCGAAAACTAGTGGTTTAATACGTTTAAAGTGGATTTTTTAAGTGAAACATGTTTCGTGTCAATATTGAAAGTCGATGGAGGGAAATTCGTTTTGTTAAAGTATTATTGGGATATATAATTTGGCGTTTAGTAGGAGGATTGGTGAGAATTGGGAAAAGTATTTGGACTTGAGAATTTGAGAAAAGTGTTAGAATTGAGATTTTTAAAATCTTGGAAAATGTTGTATAAACGAGTGGGTCATGCCAAAAATTTGTAAAAATTCTACACTTAGAAAATATTGTGAAAACTTATTTTGTGCCGATTCGGTTAAAGGATGAAACATGACTATTAATAAACTTTAAGTGTCGAGATTTAACGATCAAGTGTGGATTATGTTAAAATAACAAGGTTTTATAATTACCCTTTTGAGCCGATAAAGAGACGGAAATAAAAAATATTATTATTTTATAATTTATAAATATATTTAAGTATATGTATACTTTAACATTGCGGAGATGTTTATTCGTTTATTTTCGATCTTCGAACTCCCACTTATTTCTCGTTAGATTTTCTTGGATTGTTTGATCGTTTGTCCCGTTTCAACGGTGATCGATGTTTTGGATAAATGATGTTGATGTCACACTTAGCCCAAGTGTTTTGAGTCATTTTGAGTAATTTACCACACAACTATAATATGAGATAACAGTTTTGGTAAAAGATAACGGTTTTGTTATGAGATAACGGTTTTGGTAAAAGATAACAGTTTTGTTATGAGATAACGGTTTTGGTAAAAGATAACGGTTTTGTTATGAGATAACGGTTTTGGTAAAAGATAACGGTTTTGTTATGAGATAACGGTTTTGGTAAAAGATAACGGTTTTGTTATGAGATAACAGTTTTGGTAAAAGATAACGGTTTTGTTATGAGATAACGGTTTTGGTAAAAGATAACGGTTTTGTTATGAGATAACGGTTTTGGTAAAAGATAACGGTTTTGTTATGAGATAATGGTTTTGAGATAAAAAGTAATGGTTTTGTGATAAGGAAAGAGGTCATTATAACGGATTGAGAATCTTGGTGTGAGTAAAGACGAATACTTGCACAATAACACAACTTTGTACAAACATTAATAAAGTGTTGTAAATGATTAGGTCGTGCTCGGGTACTGCAGTCCACTTGCGTTGAGATTATTTGTGCGTTGAGTTAAGATTTGTGCAGTTTGCATTATTATTATTGAGGTGAGTTCTCGTAGCCCCTTTTTCTACTGTTTTTCTGTTGGGGGAAAATGAAACTCAAATGTGTTTTGAACTGTTTTCTTTTAATCTGTGCGAAACGTGGTTTTGTTTTTGGGACAATTATGTGCTTATGATTGCTATGTGAATACATGTGATGTAATTTTACTTGCATGTACTGTGTTTGGCATGTCAAGGGTGATTGGCAAGGAATTGCCATGTCTAGTGTGGTCCTACCCTAATATAGTGCTCCAGCTGGTAGGCCCTTTAGGTGCGTAAGTGACATATCAGAGTTGCGACTCTAAGAGCATTGGTATATGATGTTTTCATGACTATCGGGGATGCTAGGCCATGGTGATCGACTAGCGAGAATGCTAGGTCGTGTTACATGATTAGCGGGGATGCTAAGTCATAGGTGATTTGCGTATATTCATTGTCATATTGCACTATTGTCCACTATTTTGAGATATTGACACAACTTTTGGGTTTAAGGTTAAACCTACGAGCTCACCAACATTATTTTTGATGTTTTTTAGTATCATTTTCATGTGTGTCAATTAAAGGTATGTGAATGATGTTAGAAGATCAAAGATGCAAACCCAAGGGGATTAGGTCAAGATGGGTTTTGTTTAATTTATTATCAAGTCTTAACTTGTAAAATTAATGTAAACCCAAATCTCTTTTCTTCATAAATTGTAAAGTGTATGATCTTGTATCTTGTTGGGATTAAAAGCCTTCTTGAAGTTACTGCTGCTAAGTTAATGCTGCTAGTGTATAAGTTACTACTGCTTGTTAAGAGTTAATGTTGTTGGTACAAAGTTACAACTGCTGAAAGATTACAACTGCTGAAAGATAAAGATTGCTTGAAGATCAAGATTACTTATGAGATAAGGATTGTTATTTATAGAATAGATCTTTGAGAATAATCTAAGTTTTAGTAATATATTGTAAATCGACTAGGACTCCTTGGTGTATAAAAGGAGGTCCTAGGGCATAGAGTTTTATGTATCTTAGTCGTTAATTCATAGCTTCAAGGTTTTGTAACCCTAATACTAGGAGAGTATTCGTATTATTTGTAATAATAATATTGGAGCTTTTATTGTTGAAATTATATTGTTTTGTGTTACTGAAGAATTCTTCTTATATTAAAGATTAGATTCTGCATAATCTTTAGTATTATCAAACAAAGTTTCTTAAACTAAGTTGTGTTAGATTTATCTAGCATAACTAAACCTTAAACAAGCTTAAGGAATTCGATCATTAGAAGTTAACTGGGATCAACAAGTGGTATCAGAGCTTGTTGCTTTGAGAAACTTTGCTAAGAAGACATGGATCAAGACTCAGTACATATGGTGGCTGCATCAAAAGTGCCTATGCTCAAACCAGGTGAGTATGAGCTTTGGAGGATGAGGATGGAATAGTACATCCAGATGATTGATTATTCTCTATAGGAAGTCATAGAGAATGGTAAATGCACCTCCAATAACAAAAGTTGTTGAAGGTGTTGAGACTATAATTGCTACTACAACTGCTAAAGAAAAGGCACATAGGAGGTTAGAATTGAAGGCAAAAAGCACTTTATTGATGGGCATCCCTAATGAACATCAATTGAAGTTTAACTCCATCAAAGATGCCAAGTCATTACTGTAGGCTGTTGAGAAGAGGTTTGGAGGGAATGCTGCTACTAAAAAGACTCAGAGGAATCTTCTAAAGCAGCAGTATGAAAATTTTACTACATCTAGCTTAGAAGTGTTAGATCAAACCTTTGATAGGCTTTAAAAGATTATCAGTCAGTTAGAGATTTATGGTGAAAGTATCTTATAAGAAGATGTGAATTAGAAGTTCTTAAGAAGTCTGTCACCAGAATGGAACACACATACCATTGTGTGGTTGAACAAGCCTGAGATAGATACATTAAGCTTAGATGATCTTTACAACAAACTGAAGATCTATGAACCAGAGGTCAAAGGGACATCAAGCTCAGGCACAAACACATAAAACATAGCCTTTTGTATCCTCAAACAGCACCAGCAGTACAAATGGAGCAGTTAATACTGCTCATGGTACTACAACTGCTATCACTCAAGTTACTATTGTTAACTCAACAATAATTGACAACTTGAGTGATGCTGTTATCTGTGCTTTCTTTGCAAGTCAACCAAACAATCTACAACTTGATAATGAGGACCTGCAACAATTTATCCTGATGATTTAGAAGAGATGGATTTAAGGTGGTAGATGGCTATGCTAAC
>BQNB010036579.1:7605-50022 GCA_026074375.1 Tanacetum coccineum | reverse complement strand
ATGGTCCCTGATGAAATGATACCTTATATAAATGTGTTTTGTTCTTGAATGAAGAATATGATTGTTAGAAATGGAAATGGCATTGGTGTTGTCACAAAATATATGTACCATCTTGTACTAAATATCATAGTTATTGAGTTGACTTTTCATCTAGAGTATATTTGCACAACACCCAAAAGCAGCAACATATTCAGCCTCAACATAGGACATAGCTACTAAATGTTATTTCTTTGCACTCCAACAGACTAACTTTCCTCCAAGCAATTGACATGCACCTGAGGTGCTTTTCATGTACATGTTGCATCCTGCGTAGTCTGATTCTGAGTACCCTTTAAGATCAAATCCTGATCATTTTGGGTACCACAGACCTTGGTTTTAAAATACACGCATCATTGAATTGCATTTAGAATTGCCCATCATGGTGTATAATGCAATACCATCCCAGATTGCATTCGCATTAGACCGTAATTTACCGCATTTGTGTAATGCTAGCAACGGTAGCAATCATCGCAATCTAGAATTTAGGTCATTTTGTCAAATTTAAACCATATAAAAGATACTACATATTTTAAGGGGTTATTAAATATACAAATTGTTAAAAGACATCTCAAACAAATACAATAACGAAAATATAGTATCTTGCGTTTTTGTCAAGCTTGGCACTCAATTTTTTAGGTAAAGGGTTACCCCGGTAAAGTATATTAAAACCGCAAAATGTTAAGTACAAGTGGAATGTGGCTAAAGTACCACATTAACCTCAAGCTAAACAGCTTGATAAACACCTAAAACTAGCGCTTATGACATGTCATAAACACTTACAATTCTAGAAAGAACTAATTGCAACTAGAACAAATGACTCAAATAAACAAGCTAACCAGCAGCAACCGTAAAAGATGAACTTCCACCATATTTAAACAAATTAGCCGATTCATCATACACATTTTCAATTTCTTCATCATCGTCTTTTTCATCATTCAAAGTAGAGAAAGAATTAGACGTGGTGAAATTATCTTTCGTTGGAGAAGTGTCAGTAGTCTTCAGCATAGATGACGATTTAGACGGATTATTCACATTAGTAGTTCCCTTCTTTGGTGCGCTTGGAGTTGCCTTAGGCTCATATCTAACGGTTTGTTTAACAGAAGGACTAGAAAACTAACCACCATTAGTAGACTTGGACATACCTTTCCTCTTCTTTTTTTTACCCACTGTTTGGAAACCATCATTAGACTTCTCAACAGTAGGAGCAACAGCATTAGAAGTAGTAACAATAGGAGGACTCTCCGCCTTTTTAGGGAAATGGTCATGGATATGACCAAAAATCTTACATTCATCACACCTGGGCGGCCTCCATTCATACTCAACACGGATAGTTTCTTTAGTGAACTCATCCCCCGTTAGAGAAGGAATACCAATAGTAACAACATCTACGAGATCAGCTTCAGAGTTAACCTCAATTAAGCATCAAGCAAAGCTACTCCTACCCCACGAATCCATACACATGGAACTAGTGTATGAGTCAAGCATCGGTTTTCCAATGAACGTAACAACTAAGCAGCTTTGCATTCAACTTAATTGTTTTCTAAATTGATTATAGGCCTAATTTCAATACGATAAAACTTTATATTGTAAGTTTGTTGCATTTACTTAGTACTTGGTATAATATACTATGTATAAATAATTTTCAAAATTTTTTTAATACTAAACGCATCGCGTCTAAATTGCTCTCATTTGCCTCACGCATCACACATTGGATTTTAGGACCTTTAGCGCAATTAATCGCAAAATGCATTTTTAAACCAAGCCACAGACCAAGAGTGGGAGTACCCTTCAAGTACCTGAAGATTCTCATCACAACAGTGAGTGGTGATTCTTTTGGATTGGCCTGATATCTTGCACAAATACATGTTGAGAATTGGATATCGGGCTGACTTGCAGTTGGATACATCAGAGACCCAATCATTCCTCTATATAAGGTCTCATTTATTGGTGTATCATAGAGATCAGGACTTAAGTTGTATGGAGGAACCATGGGTGTCTTCACTGAAGAGATATTAGAGATCTCATATTTCTTTAGTAAGTCTCTTGTGTATTTTTCTTGAAAAATAGAAATCCCTTTTGTCACCCTGCTTGATTTGAAATCCAAGAAAGTAAGTGACTTCACCCATCATACTCATTTCAAATTTCTTTGTCGTCAATTTTTCAAACTGTTTACAAAGTTTGTAATTTATTAAGCCAAATATAATGTCATCTACATACACTTGGACAAGTAAGACATCTCCTTTGGTTTTGAAGATAAACAAAGTATTGTCAATCTTTCCTCTAACAAACTTGTTTTGAATGAGAAAGGTAGATAAAGTCTCATTCTATGCCCTTGGTGCTTGTTTCAGTCCATAAAGGGCTTCATTAAGTTTACATACATAGTCCGAGAATTTACTATTCTTAAAACCAGGAGGTTGTTTAACATAAATTTCTTCTTTAAGTTTTCCATTCAGGGAGGCACTTTTGACATCCATTTAGAAAACTTTAAAGTTCATGTAGGTAGCATAGGCAATGAAGATCCTGATAGCTTCCATCCTTATAACACGAACAAAGGTTTCATCATAGTCAATTCCTTCTTCTTGACTATAACCCTGAGCAATAAATCTTACTTTGTTTCTAATGACAGTTCAAAGTTCATCCTTCTTGTTCCTGAACACCTATTTGGAGCTAATGATTGACTTTCCTCTTTGAAGTGGAACAAGTGTCCAAACTTTGTTTCTATATAACAACTTCAGTTCTTCTTGCATTGCATCTATCCACCCTGGATGTTTATTTGCCTTAGAGACCTTTTTAGGTTCAATCTTAGAGAGAAAGTCAGCAAATAGACATTTACTTGCTGAGGTAGCTGTCAGTTTGGCAGTCATACTTGTAAGCATACCTTTAATAGGTTCACCGAAGATATTCATAAGTTTAATGTGTTGATCTCTTGACCATCTATCCTGGGGTACGAGATTTGAACGTGTAGATGCATGATGAGTGATGGGAGACTGAGTCATTTCAAGGACTGGAAGTTCAGTAATGGATACTAAGGTTTCAGTATTGTTCCTTGAATGATCTTTAGTAAGCTGATTGTTATTTTGTTTAGTCTAAATTGTTTGTTCATGTGTCCCTTCAGTGTTTATCAGGTCAGGAGGACCATCAGTTTCCTTGGCATGAGGGATATTTTGCTCATTTGGAACAATCACTTCAACACATGAGTGGTTTTTATGAGTTCAATTAAGAAATGATAATGAGGAGTGATGTAGTATGAAATGTCAAAATTTGATCGATATTGTCTAGATGGATCATCCTTATGAAGATATTCATTAGGAAGATATCTAGATGAATCATCTATTCCAGTTTCATCTACTGAAGTGTTGGTAAACTTGATGGCTTTCATACTCTCATCAAAGGTAACATGATAAGTTTCCTCAACTTGTTTTCTCCTAGTGTTACAGACTTTGAAGGCTTTAGAGACAAAAGAGTATCCTAGGAAGTATCCATCATCAGCTTTTGCATCAAATTTACCTAAATGATCCTTGTGGTTATGAATAAATATAGGACATCCAAATACATAAAAGCAGCTGATATCAGGGATCCTTTCTCTAAATATCTCATAAGGAGTCTTATCATGTCTTTTGACAATGATTGATCTGTTTTTAGTGTAGCAAGCAATTCTTACTGCTTCAATCCAGAAGTGCTTTGAGAGTACTGAACCATTCAACATTGTTCTAGCAGCTTTAATGAGAGTTTTATTTTTCCTTTCAGCCACACCATTTTGTTTAGGTGTGTAAGGAGAAGAGAAGTTCTGAGAAGTTCCTTTCTCATCAGAAAAACTTTCAAGTTCCTGATTTCTAAACTCAATCCCATTATTAGTTATGATTTGTTTGACTTTGACATCATTTTGATTTTCAACCATTCTGATAAAGGACATTATTGTTTCAGTTGCCTGACTCTTCTTTTTGATAAAGTGAACCCATGTGTACCTTGAGTAGTTATCAACAATGACTAGGGTATACTTCTCACGGTTAATGGACATTGGACTGAATGGTCCAAAAAGGTCCATATAAAGAAGATGAAGATATTTTCTTTTTGAGAAAATTTGTTTTGTTTTCAAAGAAGCTCTATGATGCTTTCCTTTTTCACATGCCGAGCATCGTTTATCCTTTAAATAAACAAGTGAAAGCAAGCTAAGAACTTTTTTTTGTTTAGCAAGTTTGTTAATGTTTTTGAAATTGAGATTTGACAATCTTTTGTGCCAGAGCCAATTAACACTCTTAGATGATTTGGCAAAGAAGCTATCCCCATTCTGAGAGAGTGATGACATGTCAAGCACACATACATCATTTCTCCTAGGTACTATTGACACAATTTCCTTATTAGCATTAAAGATTATTCCTTGCTTATCATCAAACTAATCAATATATTTAGCATCAAAAAGTTGACTGATGCTAATTTTAAATTGTACTTTAAACCATTTACAAAAGCTACTTAATAGAAAACTATACCACCACAATTTATTAAACCACATCCCTCTGTAATGCCAAATGAATTATCACCAAATACTAACTTAGGACCCAGTTGTTCCACGTATTTGTACAAATAACGCTTGAAACCAGTCATACTCCTTGAGCATCGACTCTTCAGATATCAGATGGGCTCCCTAATGCGACTCTGCACAAATAACAAACTGAGTTAGTTTCTCTTGCGAACCCCCCTTTTTGTTGGCTCATTGCCTTTGATAGCCTGAAGTTTTTCACCTCTTTTGAAATGATCAAAGTCATGGTGGTCGGTGGTTGAGTGAACAATACTTCCATAAGTATTGCAACTCACACCAACTGAGGATTCAATAGACTAAGATGACTCAGCTAGTACACCTCCCCTGAAAAGAATAACATGATTATGTTCTAAGGTTGCATGATCATAGCTTCTACATATTTCACACTTAGGGTACATACGATAATCATCAGGGCGATGGTCATTGAAACCACAGTGAGTGCATGGTGGGAAAAGATTTGGCTTAGCTTTTAAGATTTGTTTTGATGGAGATCCATACTAATAATGTTGTGTCTTATAATTTTTACTGTTATTTAGTAAGGCAGTGTGTGCATTGTGATCAGAGGTTCTGTGATCCTCTCCTTTGCATTTCATACAGTATAGTATTATATAACAATCATCTGTGGAATGATTTGTATAGTATCAAAGTTCACACTTTAGTTTGGATTTTTGTAGAGGTTTTGGTCTAACTGATTTAGACGAGTCAGTGTCTTGAACCTTTTGTTTAGATTCCTGACTCAGTTTGGATGAATTAATTGATTTAGATCATTCATGTTACGAAATCACAGGGTTTGATTCTTGAATCTTCTGAGATAAGAACTTTTTCATCCATCAGCATTTGAACAAGTTTGGTTAATTCATTTATTTTGGATTCTTGTTCATTGTTTTTAACTTCAGTAGGAACTGAAGTAATGACTGGTTCAGTGTTACAAATAGTGACAAGTCCTGAAACACTCTTACTTGAAAAAATTTATGTGTTAGGCTTTGTATGTTCAATAGTGCCTAAACTATGTCTCTCCCGTAGAGATTGTTCTTGGTATGTCAATGGCATGACCTTAGAGCTTGGTGAAGCTCCCTAAATAACTTTTAGTTGAGGTAAGGGTGTTTGAGGTTCTGATCCTGATTCTTTAGAAGATTCAGGGTCATTGGTTGCCTTAGTGAGTCCAAGACTCTCATTGACAGCCTGACTTTCAGGAACCAAATTCTTCTAGTGTTGAAGTTTGGTAGTTTACTGTCAGGGTTTGATCTCTCAACCCAATCTTTGGATTTTGGAATCATTTCATGATCATAACCCATTAAGGCATGTATAAAGGCATTCTCATTCTCATCCTTTTTATGGTGTTTCAGTAAGTTGATTAATTCCAAGAATTTTATTTTCTTGATTTGAAATTTGTTCATTCATACAATAACTCACTTTGTTGGAACTACTTAACCATTTTTTATTAACATGTTTTTCTTCCTTAAGTTGTTCTTGAAGTGCATGGTTCTGTTTTATTAGTTTAGTGTTTTGAAGTTGAAATGTAACATCCTCTAGTTTGGCTTGTTTGAAAATAAGTAAATCATCTCTACATTTTTTCAATTCAAAAACAAGTTTGTTATATTTTGATAGCAAGTTTAACATTTGCTTTTCAACAAACTTAATATCCATGTTAATGTACTTAAGGTAAGTTTGCCAATCCAGAATCTTCATCCATAGATAAAAGAATGTTTATCTTTTTCATGGTGATGTCAATCCATTCACCATTTCTAGCATGATTTTTCCGAACAACAAGCTCATCATCAGCAAGAGCCATCAACACTTTGACTTGTACCATTTCTTCATCAGGGATACTTCTTCTTCATTCGAGTCAAATGTTACAGCCACTAGACCTTTGTTTTTAGATTGAAAAGGCTTGGGAGACTAGGTACTTTAAGAACCAGCCTCAAGAAGTGCAAGTTTGGCTTTGACCTTTTTGTACTCAGTCTTGTAATCTTTTTGAATCTTTTGGTCATTTTGACTACTTTGAACTTGTTGTACAGACTGAATAAGTTTAGGTGTAAACTTTGGTTGAAATTTACTTAACCTTGAAGAAACGTTTGACATTGAGGATTTGTAAGAAGGGACTAGCGTTTTTGAAAAACAATCTTTTTGCAAAATGGCATGTTTTACCACATTTAAAACACTCAATGTTTTCATTTGCCTTGGAACCTGAAGAATTGTTTCTCATTTTGATAAAACTTTTTGACCCAACCAAAAGGGCTCTCTCATGAAAATCAATATCTAAATCTATTATATATTCCTCACTTGTTCTCTCATCAACCTCATCATCCAAATTTTCTTGAAAATCCTGAACAATACTGTTAGAAAAGAATGTAGTTGATATAGGAGTGGTTGATGATGCAGTTATTAGGGCCTTTTTGGACTCATGGTATCTCCTTGAGATCAGGCTGCCTTCATAGATAAACCTCCCATACATGTCAGCAAGGTTAAGAGTCTGAATATGATTTGCGTTTCTTAGTCCTTAAGAGAAGCTAAGCCATATCTTAGGGAGACTTTTCACAAAATCCACATTGATTTCATGTTTAGACAGTTTTACGCCATCATTTGAAAGCTCATTGAGCAAAGTCTTGTAACGGGTATAGGTCATACTTTTAAAGGGTTTAGCTCTGAAGGTACTATACTCAAGTTTTAGATCCATGATCCTATTTTTCTTGGTATCTGAGGGGCCCTCAAAGCTGTAAACCAAGTCAGTCCATATATCTTTAGCTGTCTCACAGCTAATGACTTACTCCATTATATCATCAGGTAGGTATGATATAATGATGCTTTTAAGGTATTGGTCTTGATTGACTGCCCTCCTCTCATCATTTGACCATTGTCTATAATATTTGTTAGAACCTTCAGCGGTCGTTGGTTGGAAAGGACCATCCTTAATGCATGTAATGTTATAGGGTTCCATTCCAGTTAAGTAGCAAAGCATACGCTTTTTCTACTTGTTGAATTTACCAACTTTTAGTCGAGGAGCAATAGAAGAATAACTACCTCATTTCTTATCGACAAGCTGGGATACATTACTTTCAGCCATGGTAGGATCTTGATTTTAAAAACAAAGAACAGTTTACAAAACTTGTTTTATAAATCAAACGGCTCTGATACCACTTGTTGTTCATGTAGTACCAGTTTACTAATAACTAGTAAGTTATAGTAAACTTGCCCATGTTAAAAGTAATGTAATAAAAGAAAGTTTTGTTTAAAGATAAAAGACTTTATAGTAAAACATAGAACTTTCAACGTTTAACTCTTTATGATTTTAGTAAAGAATTATACCTCGTTGTTTGTGAAACAACAACGGGGATTATATGAAAATGTATGTATGGTGATCTCCTCTCTAATAACTCAAAGTAAAACAAAGTATTACTTTGATTTAACAACTATGCTAACCAACTAAACTAACTTCAGGGACTTAGTTGATTTGGAGGAGTAGTGTGTTTGTGAATGTTTAAACATTTAGTGCGCAAACTTAAAACCCTACTCCTTTACAAGTGACTCTATTTATAGTGCAAGGATAGGAAAGAACCCATCTGGGTTATAGGTGTGTGTCCCTAAGTTGATTGGATAAGTACATTCGTACATTTGTCTTTATTACATAAGCCTATTCTTGGTAAGGGGACAAAACACTTTCTAAAGGTCAGTGATGAAAATAACCTTGTTTTTATACCCATTTCGGGATAGTTTGACTTAAGGGGATAAGTACTTGATCTTATCCCTTCAAACTTATCCCGCCTAATCTTTAGTCTCTAAGTATTTAGGTCTTCTTTATGTTCGAGGAGATCATATAGGGTTAAGTGAGCTTATTGCCACAACTCACTGAACCCATCACCTTCTTTTTTGGTTCAAGGACTTCATTCACTGAGTACTACCTCACTGAATAGCGAGTCTTTCTTCATAGACTTTGATTGAACACTTGAAGGTGACTCACTGAATGACTATTCATTCAGTGACCTGAGTAATGTTAAAGGTTATCTAACACTTAGGATATTTTCTATTAAAATCTTAAAGTAAAGATCATTGGGCACTGAATTGACCCAAGAAGCATCCTTAATTCTTCATCTAGGAATGGTCATAGCTACATGTTTCCCTGATTTCCTTCCTTTCTATGTTGAGATACACAAAACTACACAACTCTAGATACTTATGGAAATGCTAGGGAGATTCTAGTATAACTAGCTAGTTATGATAATTTGGCCAATTGACACCTTTAATCCCTCAAGCCCTTTTTCATATTTTTGACACATTAAACTTTCTAAAACCACTTACATAATATATTAACTTATAATTTGACTATCGGGTTTGACTAACAATCACGTTAAACCTTTCAACTTATAAAAGTCATTGTCAAACTGACTCAATGACATGTAATAAAAATACCTAAAACCCAATTCTGTGGTGTTACAAAGACAATTTTGTTTTCAAAATACTATTGGAGCATAAAAGGTTCATAAAAATTGATTAAAAAATTGCTTTTATTAAGAACAATACGTGCCATATTGGCAAGTACATTTTTCCCTTTTCTAGTGTTTTCCTTTAGATCACTGATAAGAATAGAAATCTGCTTATCTGAGAAAGAACTAGATCCAACAGTGTTATTATTAGAAAATTTCCTCTTAATGTTTTAAAAATTGTTATTATTTTTCTTTCTAAAGTTTGGTGGGTATCCAATAATTTTAAAACACTTATCGACTGAATGTCAAATAAAGCCACAATGCTCACAAACAACAACAAGTCCATTAACACGTTTTCTCCTATTATCAATCACTCTATTAATTTGACAGTAGTTTGATTAACAAATTGATTAGCAAATTGATTAATAGGCGTCATAACATTCCCTTTTTCATTAACCCTATAAGTAAAAGCAGAATTATGATTTCTGCTAGTACCATCAGAAATGACTTTTCTATGTGACTCTTTACTAAAAATAATAACATAAACACCTCCAACATAAGGTAATGGTTCCCTAAATATAATATCACTTCTGATTTGCATGTAAGTATCATCTAAACCCATTAAAAACTGCATTAGTTTCATACGTATATTATGTGTTTTAAAATCCTTAACAGCATGACAAGTACATCTAGGCATTTACACTAAAGCATCAAATTGTTTCCATGGAGCACTCAACTTATGATAATAACCAGTAATAGAAGAACTATTTTGACACAAAGAATTAATTTTATGGTGTGAGTTAAAAGTAACAAACCTATCAACTCTATCATATATTTCTTTTAATTCAATCCAAACATAAGATGCCCTTTTTTGAAAAAAATTGCCCAAGATAAAGTTACTCGGATATAAAGTTCAAATCCAACCCAAAACCATAGAATTGACTCTATCTCACTGTCTACCCAAAACCTCATCAGTGTTTGACTTTCTACAAGTGTCATCAATAAAACCAATTTTATTCTTTCCTTCTAAATCAAGTTGCATAGCACAAAACCAAACGATGCAATTTTCAGTTCCTCTAAGTTTGACAGATACAATAGTGAAATATGCAGAATCATTAGGTCGCAAGTGTAAGAATGACTTAAATCAAGTTTACTAATAAGAGTAACATTCTCAACATCAGAACCATTTTCAGACTCACCATCAAAATAATAATAAAACTCATGCTTCATAGTACCTTAATAAAAAAAATTAAACAAGATAAAAAAATAGTCTTAGTTGACATGACCACAAAGTGGATCAAAGAACTAAAACCAAGTCAAGAATAGGGACATGATTCCTTTCTTCTTAAAGAAGTAGGTCAAGTATATTCAGATCTTAGGCTAAACATAATGGGACGACCTTTTGCGGTCGGTCGTCCCATGTGGCAATAAAAGGGACCTGGTCACCCCACTACGCTGACCGAAGCAAGACCCGGTCACCCCCAACCTTTGCAAAGTTAGGGTCTTCTGCACGACCTTACAATTGGAGGAAGATTTCGTATTAAAAAAATTAACTCTTTCTTTTATATTTTTATTTTAAAAAAATAAACAATCCCCCATTCACTATAAAATCTCACATTTATTCCCATTTTTAATCACAAAAACACTACTATTTTATACACTCTTCATTATCTTTTTTAAATTAGCTTGTTCGATACCAGCATAGGCGACGATTGAATCCAGCTTTGGTTCAAAAATATTGTCGAAGATATGGTCATCAGAAACCTGATTCTGGATTGGCCTAGTAATTTGTTAATGCATGCACAACTAAAGAAGAGTCTTAGAAAAGCATCGGGGGAAATGTAATCACATTCACAGAGGAACCGTGCTTGATCGACTCTTTCATTCAAAGAAGTTTTGTTAAAGGATTAAGAGCTAAATCTTTACTATGTACAGAAAGGCGGCAAAAATCTCGAAAACAAATGATGCTAAGTTAGCTTGCGATACATGAACAAATACAACCACCGACTCAGAACCCATATAGGGGCTTCGTCCAGTCACAGACACATGAGATTGGTCGATGTATTGTGTGACCTTACTGCGGAAGAGTTTACATCATAACTACATCTAGATGAGGATGCCTTAGAGAAACACTAGAAGAACAAATGCAATGGATGAAAGGCACGGGGAGGAGGAGAAGATTAGGCAAAAACAAGCTGATGCTAGATGACTACTTTTGGAATTTGGTGGTTTGATAAGATTTTATTCAGATTACGAAGGTCATCAGCTAATTAATACTAGAAATATTTTAGTGTAATGTGTTCTTATTTAATGTTTTAAAATAAAAGTATTGTATTTTAATTTCCGTTATTATATTTTTCAAATTTAAATTCCAACGCTAGTTTTTCGTTATAAAATAACCCCACCATCTCTCATTATATCACACAACTTCTTATCCAAACTATCTAGCATGGTCCATTTCACTAACGAAAAAGATCCATCGAACAGTCTTGATATAGCGCATTTTGGATCCTCCCATTTTAACACACTGTTCTGGGGCCGTTCTAGTGGCGCACATGTTGAACCGATCTCGCATCACCCCAAATCCAAGTTACCTATTTACACGGGTCCTGGGGTGTTGTTCAAGCTCCTCTAATAGTTATATGTGTTTGATACCATCTTCCTCAAAACCCCAAACCAGATTCCAAGGATATTACCCTGGTCCTGCGGAGTCTTGTTCAAGCGAGCACCAAGTGGGCTTTAAGAAAAATTGTATAGTATTCTTGATCCGGATGAGGCTTTAATGTCGACACACGAATATATGCGAAGTTTGTGAGGATGTGGTGGGATGCTGATTTTTTCACAGTGGGGTGGGCGTGGGGTTAGCGCAACTTCTATGTGAATGCTTTTGGTGGCATTGTGACTGGCTGTTTGGAGGACATCGACAACTTTCTTAAATAGGGGAACTTCGAACCAAGTTGTTGCCCAATAGTGAAGTCTTGTTCTCGGATGCTCTTGGAGATTTAATTTGTTGACTCTGAAGATCTATCGGGTACAGTACGTGACAATTACCACTTTACAAGTCTTGATGTGGGTAGTTTTGTTATGAAAAGGATATTACAGGAGGAGCTGCTATGAATACATGTCAATGTCTCAGTTTCTTACTCCGTAAACCATCAAAGAATTACCTTAACATTACACAAAAGAAATTGTTTGGTGGTTTTTCCGTAAGGGATACGGTATCATTAGCTTAACAATTATTGTTATTCAATTCGTAATGTTACTTTTTCAATTTGTAATGTAATTTTCAATTCATAATGTAATTTTTAATTCCGTAATGTTAATTTTCATTTTGAACTCAAACAACTACATATTCAAGGATTACTATTCGACTATATGTTTTTAAAACGTCTCTGTGTTGTATTTTTAATTACGTAAGTTCACTCGTTTTTTATTTCCGTAATTTTTTTCCGTCTTTTCTTCCGTGTATTTTTATTTCCGTATTTTAATTTGTAAATGTTTAATTATTAATGTAATGTTTTTAAAAAAAATTGTCCGGTGTCCTCTGCGGTCACCACTACATGTGTTTGGTCATTGTGTGGTCTAAGAGAGAGAAAGCTGAGTTGGTGCTGACGTGACGGTGTCCTCTGCGGTCACCACTACATTCAGTCTTAAGGAGTCATAAACTCCACAATCATAATTAATCTACCTATCAATACTCTACAACTACACATAAATAATCCCGTCTCATCCTTGAGCAATCTAAACATAAATTAAACTACCAAAAATATAAAAGGGCGTGAGAGGTGTTAAGAGCACGCAACCAACAAAATATCATAGTGAAAGATAACCTTATTACACCTTGATTCACTTAGTCAAGATGTAATAATCACCAGAATCTTAAAAAATACCTTAACTACTCTGTTGTATCTTTAGTATCTATATGATATTAGTTTTAGAGCTAATTCTCTTTTTGCCCCAAAAGATTTTGGTGTATGCACATTTTGCCCCAAAAAATAGTGTGTTCCTCAAATGCCCCAGAGCGACCGGAGCGACCAGAGCAACCTAATTAAAAATTATTAAAAGTACAACCAAAAAATATTTTTTGTACTTTAAAATTGTACTTTTAATAATTTTTAATTAGGTCGCTCCGGAGCATTTAAGGAAGACCTTTTTTTTGGGCAAAAGGTGCATACACCAAAATCTTTTGGGGCAAAAAGAGAATTAGCTCTTAGTTTTATTACAACCAAAACCGAAAACTGAAACAAGTATAAGATCAAGTCGAGAGTACTTCTGTAAGAGAGATATGAGAGTACTTTTGTAAGAGAGATATTGGTTTGCTTCTTTGTCGTTTTCCTCTTTTTTTGTTTTTTTCCAATTAAATTTCCAATAAAAAACTTAATCCTAATTCCTTTCAAATCCAAAACCCTAACCCCTCGTTTTTAGGTTTTTTTGCTGTGATTTTTCAAATTGGTGATATCTTCTTTGTTTTGATTCAAATGGGTTCTAAGAGAACTAAGGAGGATGATGTGCTGAAGATCTCCACGTCCGTGTTCGTGACTAATTTTCCTGAGCAAGCGAGTGCTAAGGATCTATGGAATGCGTGTAAACAATATGGGCATGTGGTTGATGCGTTTATTCCTAACAAAAGATCAAAGGCTGGTAAGAGATTTAGATTTGTGCGTTTTATTAAAGTTTTTGATGTGGAGCGTTTGGTTGGTAATTTATGTACGGTGTGGATTGGTAGACATAGAATTCATGCTAATGCTGCTAGATTCCATAGGCCTAAGGGTTCTACTAGCAGTCATCAACCTGCTATGAAAGGAAAGATCAGAGACTCATCAATTGGGAATACTAAGGACAATGGGCATAGGGATGATGTAAGTTCCTATGCGAATGTGGTAAAAAATCAGAGCCAAGGGAATGGGGAGAATGATAGCAAGCCAGTGTTGGTTTTAGATGATTCTTGCGTAAACACACAGGATTACTCATGTTGTTTAAATGGGAAGGTGAAGGAGGTTGGAGTGTTAGAAAATCTAAAAGTGGCATTGGGGAATGAAGGCTTCACCGATATTGATTTAAGATACATGGGTGGTTTGTGGGTTATGATTGCTTTTGACTCGGTGGAGGCAAAGGAGAAGTTTTTGTTATCTACAGGAGTATGTTCGTGGTTCTCTCAGCTAATCCAAGCGTCTAGTGAATTCATTACTGATGAACGAGTTACTATGGTGGAAATTGAGGGTATTCCTTTAAAAGTGTGGAATGAAAATACTTTTATTCGAATTGCATCAAAGTGGGGAACCTTGTTAAATGTGGAGAACTTGGAGAAAGAAAATTACCATTGCAAAAGACTTTGTGTTCTCACTAAGAGTATGTCTCACATATTTGAATCATTTAAAATTAATTATAAAGGTAAGACGCATTGGGTGCGAGCCATAGAGATTCCGGGTTGGACTCCAGATTTGGATGATCAAAATGATGAGGAAAGTGACTCAGAAGATGAAGAATGTGAAGAAGTTTTTAAGAAGGATTTCGGTGAGAGTGATGAGGAGGTACAAGGGGAAAATGATGTTAGTAGGGTATCTGATACAGAGGTTGAGGAGGAGAATCCAAAATCCAAGGATGGTGTTGTTTCTAGTGAGCAAAATGGTAAACAATCAGAAGACCCGTTTAATATTTATTCTCTCCTTAATAAAGATAAGATGAAGAATAATAAGGAGGCGAGCACAAAAGAGAGTTTGGAGTACCCTCCTGGTTTTACACCAAGAGAGAATGATGTTGAAAATGTTGAGATGGATAATCAGAAGGATAATTGTGATGGTGAATTCGGGAATGTAAACAATATTTCTGATGAAGTGAATTTTAGCTCGGGGTTTAACACGTACAAAAAAGCAGGTGGGGAATCTATGGACTCGGATCATTGTAGAGAGTCTGAAGGTTCTCGGAAAGGTGGTTCTATATTAATGTTGATGGATGAATTGGTTAAGGTGGGACAAACTATGGGGTATAATATGGACGGGTGTATGAAGAATATTGAAGAGATCATTGAATCGCAAGGAGTGGATGGTGTTTTCCGATGAATATGTTGTCTTTAAATATCCAAGGTCTTAACCCAAAGGCTAAAAAAGATTGGGTAAAGGAGTTGTGTGTCTCTAACAAGGTGAATTTTCTTACGTTGCAAGAAACTAAAATGGAGTCTATTGATTTGTTTGAAATCAAAAGATGCTGGGGTAACTTTGCGTTTGATTATGTGCATAGTGCCTCGGTTGGTAAATCAGGTGGGATTTTATGTGTTTGGGATCCTAATGCGTTTAAGAAACTAAATTCAACGGCTTCAGATTATTTTGTTATGATTCAAGGAAATTGGGTGTCTAATGGCAAATTACTTCTTATTATTTCGGTGTATGCCCCGCAAGAGTTGTCAGAAAAGAAAAGTCTATGGGATTATTTATGTCACGTCATTGATAATTGGAAAGGTTCAGTGATTATCATGGGTGATTTTAATGAGGTCCGTAATAAAAATGAGAGATTTGGAACTATTTTCAACGTGCATGGGGCGAATGCTTTTAACTCTTTTATCTCAATGGCGAATTTAGAGGAGGTTCCACTTGGTGGATGTTCTTTTACATGGTGTCACAGATCTGCTTCAAAGATGAGTAAGCTTGATAGATTCCTCATGTCCGAAAGCTTACTGAGTGAGTGTCCTAATTTATCAGCCATCACCCTAGATAGATTTTTATCAGACCACCGTCCTATATTATTACGTGAATCTACTCATGACTATGGACCTATTCCGTTTCGGTTTTTTCATTATTGGCTGGAAATGGAGGGTTTTGAGAACTTTGTTAATGAGGTGTGGCGTGAAGCTCCGGTAGATAATTCTAATGCTATGATCAACATGATGAACAAGTTGAAATATCTAAAAAAGAAGATACGTGTTTGGAATGGCATGAGACAAAGTCCGAAAACTCGAAAACATGTGCTGAAACAGGAGCTCGCTGATTTGGAGATGATCATTGACAAAGGAGATGCGTCGTCTGATACTTTGCATAAACGTGCGGAGGTTGTAAAATCGATTCAAGAGGTGGATAAATTGTGTGCAATGGAGGCGTCTCAAAAAGCAAAAATCAAATGGGCAATTGAAGGCGACGAGAACTCAAAATATTACCATGGTATTCTTAATAAGAAACGAAACCAACTTTCTATACGAGGGGTTCTGGTGGAAGGAGATTGGGTGGAAAATCCTAATATGGTTAAAAATGAGTTCCTTAATCATTTCAAGAATCGTTTTGATAGACCTAAATCTGTTCGGCCGATGCTTAATATGGAGTTTCCTCATCATCTGAATTCAATGCAACAACTGGATTTGGAAGCCGAAGTGTCAAATGAAGAGATTAAAAAGGCGGTTTGGGATTGTGGTGTTGATAAATCTCCGGGGCCGGATGGATTCACATTTGGTTTTTATAAAAGGTTTTGGAGTTTAATAGAAAAAGATGTGTTGGCGGCGGTGAAATATTTCTTTCATTACAGTCGCATTCCAAAAGGGTGTAATTCATCTTTCATAGCGTTGATTCCGAAGACTCCCGAAGCAAAAATGGTGAAGGATTTCAGACCGATTAGTCTTATTGGGAGCCTTTATAAAATAATTGCCAAAATTTTGGCTAATCGTCTTGTGGTGGTGCTTGGAGATATTGTTAATGAGGTGCAATCGGCTTTTGTTGCGGATAGGCAAATTCTTGACGGACCATTTATACTTAATGAGGTTTTGCAGTGGTGTAAGTTGAAGAAAAAACATTCATTTATTCTAAAAATTGACTTTGAAAAGGCTTATGATTCTGTTCGGTGGGATTACCTTGATGATGTCTTAAGAAAATTTGGTTTTGGTGAAAAATGGTGTGGTTGGATTCAAGAATGTCTTCGATCTTCTTGGGGATCGGTTTTAGTGAATGGAAGCCCTACGGAGGAATTTCAGTTTTTTAAGGGCCTTAAACAAGGTGATCCTCTTTCTCCGTTTATTTTTATTTTGGTTATGGAGAGTCTTCACATTTCTTTTAAAAGAGTTGTGGATGCGGGCATGTTTAATGGCATTGTGCTTAATTCGGTTATGCATCTTTCTCATATGTTCTATGCGGACGATGCGGTGTTTATGGGGCAATGGAGTACTAAGAATATTGATACGATTATATATGTGTTGAAATGTTTTCATCGTGCTTCAGGTCTTAGTATTAATTTAAGCAAGAGTAAGTTATTGGGTGTTGTGGTGAGTGAAGATAGGGTGGTGCAAGCTGCAAATAGAATTGGTTGTGGTGTCCTTAAGGCTCCTTTTGCTTATTTAGGTTCGAAAGTTGGGGGAAATATGTCTCGGATTAAATCTTGGGATGAGATTGTGGATAAAATGGTAGATCGTCTTTCAAAATGGAAGATGAAAACATTATCGATAGGTGGTCGTTTAACCCTTCTCAAGGCGGTTCTAGGATCCATGCCTATTTATCATATGTCTATATTCAAGGTGCCAATGAAAGTCCTTCAACGCATGGAATCAATTCGAAGTCGGTTTTTTAGTGGTGTCGATTTAAATAGTAAAAAATCGATATGGGTGAAATGGAGTAAGGTTTTGTGTTCTAAAGAGAAAGGTGGCCTTGGTGTTTCTAGTTTATATGCGCTTAATAGAGCTCTTATGTGTAAATGGGTTTGGCGGTTTACAACTCAAAAGAACTTGTTATGGACTAGGGTTATTAAAGCTATTCATGGCGAAGATGGGAAAAATGGTAGCGGATTCAAGGTTGGTTACAAGTCCATTTGGCGAAGCATTCTCCAGGAGGTGGAAACATTGAAGATAAAAGGTATACACTTAAATAATTTTATGCAGAAAAAGCTTGGCAATGGTGCGGATACTTATTTTTGGGAGGATTTGTGGCATGGAGACATGGTTTTGAAACAAAGATATCCTAGGCTTTATGCGCTGGAAGTGAAGAAGACTGTCGATGTGGCTTCTAAACTGTCACAGGAGAACTTGACCTGGTCTTTTCGTCGTGCTCCTAGAAGCGGAGTGGAACAAGATCAGTTGACGGATTTGACGACTTACGTGGAAGGTGTTGTTCTTGGTGTCACGCCTGATAGGTGGTATTGGACGCTTGATGGTTCGGGTGAGTTCTCGGTAGCTTCGGCTAGAAAGGTTATTGATGATAACAGGTTTCCGGAAGTGTCTACTCAAACTCGATGGATAAAAGCGGTGCCAATCAAGGTTAACATTCATGCGTGGAAGGTGAGAATGGATTGTTTGCCTACCCGTCTTAATATATCCCGGAGAGGTATAGATATTCCGTCTATTCTTTGTCCCGTTTGTGGTAGCGTCACGGAATCGTCAAGTCATTTATTTTTTGATTGCCTTGTTGTGAAAGATAATTTTCGCAAGATTTGCCGTTGGTGGGAGGTGGATTTCATGGAAGTGCATACGTTCGATGAATGGGTTTCTTGGATCGTAAATCTTCGGATTCCTATCAAGCATAAAAGGTTGTTAGAAGGGGTGTGTTTCGGGTTGTGGTGGCTAATTTGGGCTTATCGTAATAAGTGTGTCTTTGGTGTGGTTTCTCCTTCTAAGGCGGATATTTTTGATGATGTTGTGTCGTATTCTTTTTATTGGAGTCGGTTTAGATGTAATGTGTCGTTTAGTTGGGTTGATTGGCTAAAAAATCCTCATCTTGTAACTTTGTAAATTTTCTAGCTTCTTGCTAGTTTTTAATAAAGTGTTGTTCAAAAAAAATCAAAAATTGATTTATGAATCAAAATTAAAATTGTGTTGTTGTTGGTATTCCTAGTGGATAGTGACACTCCTCGTCCACTTGTACGCACTATGTTGACCGTATAAGACAACTGTCTTATTATTTTATGTTCCGTATTTTCGGTCTTTTAATACCATTAACTTACCAAACGTTATATTTTATTTTTCGTACTTTTAGTTTCTTGGTTTCATAATTTTATAATAAAACAAATTTTACATAAAAAAGGTGACATAATGATTTAGGGGTATGAGCATGGTTTTAAAAGACGCGTTATGTAGCGCCAAGGCGCGAGACGTGACATCTACGTTATAAAATAAATTTATGTGTCGGCTCTAGTCATGGAGTAAGATGAGACGTCAAAATACGCGAGGCGTGACATCCTTTTTGAACTTAACTCAGATTAGAAAAGGCTTTTTTATAAAGAAATGAAGAAGATTATATGTAATGGTGATTTCTTATACAAGGTTATAAGTAGTGTGAGGCGTGGCGTCGTGAAATGACCAAATCTCACGTCTTAGCGGTTATAGCTAAGCCTTTGCGTTTTTAAGGCGTGACTTAAGGCGACACAAAATATGAAAAATATTTATATATATCGAGTTGCAAAAAACGTTGTACATAATAAAGTTAAGAAACTATATTTACATGTAATCTTTTTCATTTAGATTTTTTTTATCGGAGTTGAATCCAAAAAACCCGCCGGCTCATGTCTTAGCGCGCTTTTTCACGCTGTAGGATCCCGATAATCACTTCCACTTCATATAACGAATCATGAATCGATCAAGAAAAGAGAAAGAGAGTTGATTTCTAGAGAGAGAAACTAGTGAGAGGTTAGAGAGAGAATTAGAGAAAAAGAGAAAAATGAAATATTAAAAATGAAATCCACTAACTTTTCCTAGGTGGAAAAGTTACTTATATACCCCGACACATTAAGTGACGTTCGGGATATTTGACTAGGACCCGGGCTCGGGTTTTTGCTTGGGATTAAACCCGAAACATATACAATATTAGATTAACTAACGAGCCCGATTTCATATACTTTCCTATTACAACGTTAACTAATTGATTGACCGAGACTTAAATACATAATGAACGAACTTCATGTTCGACTCAATATTTTGAGGCTAACAATCTCCCCCGAAGTGAGTTCATTGAAGAAACTCCTTCATGATATCATGAGATTGCTTTTGTCGTTAAGCTCATGTGGTCTTGGTCTTTCTCTTTGTTCTTTGTTGTAGGCTTGTTCCTTCATGCTTTGCGATCTTTACTTTTGAGCCTTTGACATTGTCTTTAACGTCTATGCCATCTTGCGATCTTGTGTCTTTGGCCAACATTCTCATACTATGCCTCATCTTGAAAGCTTTAAATCAGAGTTAGCGAAAATCTTTGTCTTTAAATCTTGAGCTTTCATGATAGATTGTCTTTGTACAATGAGCATGAACATGTGGTAATGAATCGACTTTGGTTGATTGGGATACTGTTACCGCCGTTTTAACCTGCAGGTTTACGTTAGTAATAATCGAGAAAATTGATTTGAAAATCAATCGACGTGTTACTTGTAAAAGCGTTTTTGTAACACATCGGGAGTTTTAAGCTTTCTATCAAAATTCATCAACTGTCAATTCATTTACTGGACCAAATCGATATCCAGTTGTCACAAGTTTGATTCATATAGAATCTCGCAAGTCACCTACCGAGGGCTTGTTTGAGGTTGACTCAAGCAGGATTTCCATCTTCATTGTGAATACTAAAAGTATCACTCTGATGTTCTGGCAAATATCACAAGGATATTGCGTAGGACTCTTGTTAACAGCTTGTGAACTTGATGATGTTCAACAAGTGTTTGAAATGGAATGTGTCCTAATGATATTTTTATTGATCTCTTGGCTCTAGACTCGATTAGTGCATTTTGGTTTTAGTACTCGAAGGCTTGAGCAGATTGCCACCTGTTCAATATCAACGATCTCGGAGCGAGATGTTAATAGATAACGTGTGTATCTCCGTGACAAATGAGACAAGTTTATGTTGAGAGAAACCCGAATGGCTGGGAAGGGTTGTGCATTGCATCACTGGGTCCATGATGTCGTTTTCAATGTCAGCAATCAAAAGAAATTTTTATTTTTATTGTTAGACTAGTTTTATAATCCTTGTGCATGCACGAGGCTTGTACATTATGTTTTTTTAATATATTTATAATTTTTATTTTTTCTGTTTTATAAGTTATGAAAGTTTAATGGGTTATTTGTTTTTTTTAAAGTTATAATAAAATTTGTAAATTTATAAATTTACACTTAACTTTTACAATCTTAATTTAAAATTAAACCACTATGTTTTATTAATTACCTCCTCTTTTTTTCAATTTTTGTTTTTATAAATTTGAACACATATATTTTTATGTGTTTTTTTTCTTTATCAGATTTCTCCACCAAAATAATGTCAATTTTAAAAGTATTTAAGCTTTTTAATTAAACATATAATTCAAAAATAATAAAAAAAATAATAAAATTGAGCCTCCATCATACCTAATAAGAAATATTCTTTTTTTTTAATGCAAAAGTCTTCACTTTTCGTTTTTCTTTACTAAGTAAAAGATTTGTAAAGAAAAAGAAGAAATTTTGTTTTTTACAAAACATATAAAAAACGCTCATATAATGTTGTTTTTTATTTTCAATAAACTAAGTTTGTTAAAAAGAAAACAAGTTAAAGTAGGAAATGCAAATTTTATGTATCTTAAAGAATCCGATGAAAACATTTGATTTGAATGCAATATTTATTTTTTGGGTTTTGTACAAAACATTTTAAGAAAAACAAAAATGATTCGTTTAACTAAACACGCCATTACTGTCAAAAGTTCAATATAGACCCAATATTTGTCATAGACCCAATGAATCAATCCTAACCATTTATTTTTTTTATCAAAAATAAAAAACCTCACTTTCCAATTTTTTTTTAAAAATTAAATATCCCACACACTGTTAATCGTTACGCAAAATAAAATATATCATCGCGACGAGAAGTTAAATTATCTTTTATTGAGGGTGAATATGTACTTTCGACGAAGTTTTTTTTTAATGTATGAAGTCCATATACGATTTTATAAAATCATGAAATCATATATGATTATATGTACAATACTGATTGATTAGTACATGAATCATATATGATTCATATAACGAATCATATATGATTTCATATAATCATATATGATTTCATAAATCATATATGATTTCATAAAAGGGGCGACACTATGTACTTTCGACGAACTTTTTTTTATAATTTTATGAGTTCATCTACGATTTTATGAAATCTAATATGATTTATGAATCATATATGATTTATGAAATATATTATGTTCGTTTACTGAATCATATAGGATTGTATGAACGAATACATATATGATTTTCGCTATTCTGTGACTGAAACAAAATTGAAAAAAAAGTTCGTCCGGACATCACTATTTCATTATTGATTTTATGAATTTATTATGTTTTTATGAAATTCATATACGATTCGTTATACGAATCATATATTGATTTTGGCAATGCGTGACTGAACAAAATTGGAAAAATGTTCGTTAGAATCTACTAATCGTTTATTTTGATTTTATGAAATTCATATATGATTCGTTATACGAATTTATATATGATTTTTGACAATTCGTGACTGAAAAAAAATCGAAAAATGTTCCTCGATGTATATCGTGGTCACCAGTCTACTGAACGATATAAAAATACTCGTTGCGATGGTGGATTTTTGTCGTGTGACGATTTACCGTGTAAGATATTTTATTTTTAAAAAAGAGGTGAAAGTGTAGTTTTTTTATTTTTGATGACAAAATTAGTTGGTTGAGATTGATTATTTATCTATGAATCATTATAATGGGTCGATGTTCATTTAAGCTCCACTATAATGATATTCATTTTTTTAACAACAAAATATCATAAATGTCTGAAACTTTATACGTTAATTTTGTTTTTCTCGATAATCCTTCCATAAACACTTTAGACATCCATCTTCTTTATTGTATTTGTCTCATTTTTATGTCCGTATTATTATTTACATTTGTACTGAAAAAACTCGTCGTCTTTCATATTATAATGAGTTATAAAAAAGTCTTTTCTAGTTACCTTAAATACTTATTTAAATTTTGAAAACCTTTTTTGAAAGCCAATGTAGCCTTAATAAAGGCCAAAAATGAATATTTCCACTTTGCTTTGTGTCCGTCTTAACTTATTTTAATTCATTCTGTTAATATTTTTGACTTATTTTCTATTCTAGCTTTAATATTTTTAATTTATTAAATTTTATATTTTCTATTTCGTACTTTCAGTTTTTTAATTTCATAACAAAATCAAATTACATAATTTAAACGTGCCATAATAAATTTAAAGGGGTATGAATAACGAATCTTTTTCTTATTTAAGGACAATAAAAGTGAAGAGGGGGAGTAATATGTTACACTCGTGCTATGGTTATAAATAGCATGAGGCTTAGCACGTCTTATGAGTCATGGTGAAGCCTTTACGTTTTAAGGCATAATTTAAGACGACACAAAATATGAAAATATTTATATATTTATATCATATTTTCATATATATATATATATATATAAAATGTTGTACATAATGTATAAAGTTAAGAACTTGTTCTTTTTTTTTTGGTTGGGTTTTTTTTTTTTTTTTTTTTTTTTTTTTTTTTTTTTTGCGGTTTTTTTTTTTGGTTTTTTTTTTTTTTTTTTTATTTGCATGTAACTTCTTCATTAATTTTTTTATCGGAATTGAATCAAAAAAAGGTGTCACGCCTCACGTCTTAGCGCGCCTTTCCACACTTCATCTCATGTCACGTCTAGAGTCGACATCTTGGACAATTTCGTAACGTGGAGGTCACGTATCGCGCCTTAGAAGCGCCTTGGCGCCGCTATGACACGCATTTTAGAACCCTGACTAGTGATAATAGAGCTTCAACAACGTGTTTTCATCCTCGTTGACATCATATGACGCGTCTCTCCTTGATAAACCCTCCTATATGACACGTTGAAGTTGCAATTTTGGAAGAACTTAGTCGTTCATACGATCGAGTAGTGGAAGTTTTTGTTATTGTGTGAGTGTGTTCGATTTTTATTTTTGTGAGGTATATTTGTGTTTAAGTGGGGTGTTTTGATAACGATCTTGGTTGTGTTATTACACTATGTTGATGGTAATATTAGTTAAGAAGAGAAAAGTTGACGTTGTGCTGACGATTATATTCACGGTCATTAATAAAATGACGAATCTGCAACTAAATTTAATATAAGATTACTATAACGATTTTTATGTTAAGTTAGTTACAGTCACATGATTTCTGCTCTAGTTACGCGCTTTAACTACAAATATTATCGTATTAATTTCGTTAGGAGCATCATTTCAGCTGAAAGCCGACGTAAAGATGGTATTCACGTTGTATGCTCAAACTTTTATGTTCTATTCTTCTTCAACTTTATTAAAAGAAACGTTCATTTTTAGTATAATACTTGTGTCTTTCATCATTAAAATATTAAAAAGTTACTAACTCGTTTTTGTTCAAAGACAAACACTAAAGAAATGTATTTGGTATCAAGCTTTTTAGCTTTTTTGATATTTTCTAAAGTGTCCTTAATCAAATGATGATTGAAAAAGACGTTTAGTTTCTAACGTTTAGCTTTAGATATCATTTATTTATCTTACATTTTACTGTCACAGCTTGTTACAAAACAGAAATATAAAACTTTCTTTTACAACCCTATTAGGGCATCCACTATGGTGAAATGTTATAAAGTTTTATGAATTAATTTTTTTATGCCACATCAATAAGTTTTAGACATTTTGAGTTAATAAACACCTATTTCTATTATGGTATAAAAATTTTAAAGCTTTATAATGGTTTCACACAACACATGCATTAAATATTTTGAGATTATGAAGAGGTCTAACATTTAGGATCTTTTCATGCCACATAAGTATAAAATGAAACTCCACTATGGCTAATATAAAACATAAATCTCTTCAAGTTTTTTAGACTTATTCATGAACCTCCCATAGTAGATAAAACTACAACTAAAAAAGGAGATGATTTACTCGGTTATAGTATGTGTGACTATAAATTCAAATTTCATGGATTAATCGGTTAAAAAGTCGTAAAAAATACAGCTAAAACCTACCACTAATTTTATCAAACATAACATGCAAAAATAGTCGGAACAACAACACTAACAATGTCAAAATGATTTTACTTGTTATAATCAAATTGAAGGTCAACCTCACATCTAGTTATGTTCTTTAAGCTCAATGTAGTTTTAAGGTTGAGAATCACGTTGCATACTCCACCTTTTATGTCATAGTCTAATCAACTTTATTAATGAAAAACCTTCACTCTATCTATATCATTTTATCTTATATATAATATAATTCGTGTTTCATGAATAAAATAGAAAAAGGTGGTATTTGTTTAGAGAGAAAAGTTAAAAAAAAGTATAATACATTCGAAACAGCACAATGTTAGTTGTTGCTAATAATTAATGACACGTAAGGTTTACTATACGGTGACTTTCTCCGCCTTCAATGATATCATACTCCGAGAAAGCGACATAAATAATTTATTGATAGCAGCTGTTCTTTCTCAACTTTATTAGTCCTCCGTACCTACATTTATTTTGAGAGGAATGATATATCCTTTTTCTTTTTATTTCTATCAATATTTTTAGAGTTAATTACATAAATGGTCCCTGTGATTGATACGCAATTATATTTTTAGTTTTAAAACGCATTTAGTTACACTAATAATCTTTGTGGTTGTTCAAATTGGGTTGAGCGGTCCTTTGACCAAATTAACATCCAATTGAATTGTTACAACAGGGGCATTTTCGTCCAACTCCTTTCATAGAAACCTCAAAGACCATTTTTGCAACATTTAAAAAAAAGTTAACTCTACCATATATACAGACCAACCCGTAACCAGAATTTTTCCAACCTTTGTAGATGATAAAGGAAATGGAAAGAGAACTTTGAATGGTACCCAAAAACCTGCATCGATTAATCGAAATGCTTAGAGGTAAGTGGTTAGTTGAATGTTTTATAAGTGTTTTTGTGTTCCAAATGCTTGTTTATAAATCTAGATAGAGTGCGTATGCGTATGTTTTGTTTTGAGTATACAATAATAATGTAGTTGATAATGCACACTTATAACGCACACTGATTGAGGATGGATGCCATTTTGTTTTGTAATTTGTTATGTTGTTTGGTTCACTCATTTTGTGTAACCTTAATTTTTTTTAATCAATGGCATATTCTTTGGAGGTTATTGATTCGTCAAAGTTGGTAGTTACTAAAAATACGGTTAACTATGTTTTGGCTAAATATGAGAATAAGTGGGAGGTAGATGATCCAACAGTTGATGAGATACTTGATGACTTGTTGCAAAGAACTTTTATTGAACCAAAGCTTGTGAAAAGTTAGTGTACATTGTGTTGCATTTTTCTACTATAAGATTGACCAATTTGACACTCTCTTATTTATTGACTTTTTGCCATCTTTATAGATGATAAAAGAAAGAGAAATGGAATTGTGAAAGGTTAGCTAACATTGTGTTGCATTGTTCTACTATAAGATTGAACCATTTGACTCTCTCTTATGTATTGAATTTTTACTATCTTTGTAGATGATAAAGGAAATGGAAAGAGAACTTTGAATGGTAAGTATACAAATAATTTATTTTTTTGCTGTTAGACCCAATTGACTCTTTTTTATGTATTGATTTTTTGCTATCTTTGTAGATGATAAAGGAAAGCTATTAGGAATTAAGTGCGTGGATGATCTTGAAAAGAGGTTACAAAATGTAGAAGCAGTTCTTTACAAGGCAAAAGAGCAAATGATTAAGCAAAAAGGTTAGTCGGTTAAGGTTTGCTAGTCAGTTAAGTATGGTGTGTTTGAAAATAGGGTCTAAAATGGGTAAATTTGACAAAGATGGTTCAATATAGTGTGTTTGGAAATAGAAAAAATGGTAGTTGATCTCAAAATAGGCAATTACCAGAAGAGTCCATGACCTTTAATCCTAACATTATATTATATCCTTAGTTATTAATCTATCATTTTTGTTCTCTCACTATCCTTATACATCTTTGCAGAAGTGATAATTATATCAGATGATGACACATCCCTTGATATCCCTATTTTCTCAGACAGTGATTCATCTAATGATTCACATGATCACATGTCTGAAGATTATAGTGAAGCTTTAATGACCTTTCTGGCTGGTCGTGGTCTTCAAAGACAATTCCTTAAGTAGACTAAGGAAGAAGAGCCAAAACCACTTGGTGTCCCTTATTAGATGAAAAAGATGGCCCAAGCCCGGTTTGTGAGTTTAGGTTAATTGATGAAGAAACAGTAGGTGAGACAGTATTGGTACCAGTATGTGACGTATTCATTCCTAATTTTCTCAATTGTGCTAGAAATTTATTTAAGAGATCATTGGTGGAGTTTTTACTACTCCCACGACCCTTATTAAACCCGCTAGTAGCATTAGGTACACGAGCATTAGCATCATGAACATATCGGCACGAATCACCAAAACGACAATTTCCCTTAGCAAAGTTGAAACAAGGTTTTCAAGACTTACCTTGAGCCGTAGAAGAAGGACGTGAATTGTTGCTTGAGCAGACCACAAAAGCCATGGGAGAGGACGAATCCATAGGCGAAGCAAGCACTTTTGACTTTAATCTCATATCTTCGGGATATTAACAGAAGGCCACGCTTTTGAGATCGGGAAACTGTGTCTTCCAATGCATATTGTACCCAAACTTGGTTGTATGTATTCGGAAGACCATAAAGGGCATAGTGAACTACATCTTCTTCATTAACATGAGCGTCAAGACTAGTGAGGATGTTAACAATGGAATCGATTTTTTGAAAATAGTATTCCATGCTTTGATCCCCAAGCTTAATAGAACGTAACTCGACCTTCAATGTATTAGTATGAGATCTCTTATTATCCTTGACAATATCAGAAATAAGACCCCATGCTTCCTTAACAGACTTTGGGCGAGCCACAACAAGCCTGGCTAAGGAAGAAGACCCAATACCACTTGTTTGGGCCATATTTGTCATCTAATATCCATATGCAGACTAAGGAAGAAGACCCAGTACCACTTTCAGAAATTGCTTCAACTTCTAGGAGTACCAACACAAAATGTCAACCACATTATGGTCTTAGATCCTTGGGGCCCGAACAAAAAAAAGTATTTGTGGTTAAGCAACCATACAGTTTGGTTAAAGTGGCCAATGCCATTCTTGGGTTAAGAGCTCCAAAAGCAGAAGATGGATGTTCTAGCAGAAAGAGAAACTCTTAAGTATCTTGCTGAAGATAAGTCTTTTGGTTGCTCTGTAATAACTTTTCAACTAGTTATCTTTATTTCAGATACTAATGGTGGGATTGTATCCACAATACTTTAATTTGGGCATGTATGCATTGAAAAGTTACCTTTTTAATTGTTTGCATGTTAGATTAGGTGATGTTTAGGGTGGGTTAGAGCCTGTTTGTATGTGTTTGTGCTTGCAGACTAAATTAGGTGATGTTTAGGAAATGCATTTGTCGTAACTAGGTGATGTTTAGGGTGGGTTATAGCCAGTTTGTATGTGCTTGCGTTTGCATGTTAAATTAGGTGATGTTTAGGGTGGGTTATAGCATGTTTGTATGTGTTTGTGCTTGCAGGTTAGATTAGATGATGTTTAGGAAATGCATTTGTCATAACATGTATGCGATAAGCATTTGCAATTTAGGTCATTACTCTAAACTTAGGAACTGCACTTCCAGTTTGCATGTTAAGGTGTTTGTGTTGTATGTTTGCATTTAGTTTGTGTTTGCATTTAATTTGGGTTTGAAGTTGCATTTTGAACTTAGGAACTGCACTTCCAGTTTGCAGGTGGTGTTGAAAGAGGTCATTAATATGAATTTTGGGATTAAAGATTGGAAAATTGCTTTGAATTTGTCGGCTAATGTGTGATTGCAAGCTCAATAAATGTATGTTTGTGTTGTCTGTTTGCTTTAAGGTTGTGTTTAATTTTGTTTTTTTTGTAACGATTTGCATGTTAATTGTTGTTTGAAAATGACTATGTTTCGTTAGAATGAGGTGGGAATATTTTTTAGTGTTGCAAAAATGGTCCCTGGGGTTTCTATGGAAGGAGTTGGACGAAAATGCCTCTGTCGTAACGGTTCAATTGTATGTCAATTTTGTCAAAGGACAGGTCAACCCAATTTGGACAATCACAGAGACTATTGATGTAATTAAATGCGTTTTAGGTCCAAAAGTGCAATTGTGTGTCAACCACAAAGACCATTTATTTAATTAACTCATGTTTTTATGTATAAGATTCTGACAAGTTTCAAAATTAACTGTCGGGATTAAAAAAATGAATGGAAAAAATGTAATATTGTTATGTAGGTAAAAAATAAGTAGACATATAATGTAATGATATAGCAACGCTTTTATTTTTACATTTTTTTTGTTGTTTCAAATAATTGTGTACTTTAAAAAATAATTATAGAATTTAAATTAGGTTTATTATATTAAAATCATCTAAAGGTTTGTTTGTTAATTTTTTTTGTATTAAGCCGTGTTTAAATAAGAGATGACTTATGCAGACAACATCAGTTTTATCACTTTTTATATTAAATCATTTTTCCTTATTAAGTCGTTAACAAACTATTTTCATATTACGATCTGAATTCAGCTTTTTACACATTAGGTGTTATTTGAAACAGATTTACCGACTTAATATGAAAAAAAGATGAATTTATTAAGATATATAAAAATTGTTTGTTAATAACTTAATTGAGAAAAGTGATTGAAAATATTCTTTTCTTATAAAAGATCCAATTTTTGGATATTCAATGTGCAATGTTAATGAATTTGACACATTAAAACCCATAAAAGATTCGACTCTCCAGTTCCCTCTAATTGAATATGTGTTGCAGTTTTAGGGATGTGAAGCATCCATCATTAACATCATCATCAACCTTTAATGTTTACACTAGAGTTACAAATGGAGTTACAAATTCTTTTTGTATGTTTTCAATCCCCTCATGGCATTCAATTTTCAGCAGATCAAATCAGTTGTTTAAACAAAGAAACCATTCACTATCAAGAAAACGCATATCAATTCTAAGTGGTGTTTGTTTGTTGTTCAACATCAGTGCATAATCAATCAAAAACAAGGTTTGTAAATTTTATATTTTTTTATAAAACAATTATACCCTTGATGATTTATGGTTCACTTTTGTTTATCCCCAATTTTCATTGTTGATCTCATTTTTAAATTGATTGATTTATTTTAGGGTTTAATTATCCGGTACCACCTGTTCATCATCAACAAAGATATGGTTTTAGAAATTCAAGGTATGTTCTAATTTAATTATCTATTTTGAGTGTTCTTATATTTTCAACTTTTTTGGATTTTTTACTACATAGGTATATTAGTCAAATGAACGTAAATGAATTCTAACTTTGTAGGTTTTTGCATATTCATTTTGATGATCAGGGTTCATATTATAAAACCAAAAAGCAAAATGATAACAAACAAACTGCTAGAGTAATAGTATTAGGGGTGCATCTTTATTGCCAAAGATGCGTTGAAACAGTTGTGAAGTCACTTAGAGGATTTGACGATAATCAGTTTACAATTAAGATTTCATATTTCTTATGATTACTGCATTTTAAGGAGATTTAATTCAGTATCTACTAATATTTAGTTCTAATTAGTATTGAATGATGAATTGATTAGGTGTGGAAGTGGTTGAACCAAATACGAAAGATAATCGGGTGATTGTGAAAGAGAAGAATTATAATTATGACCTGGTCAAAATTGCAGAGCAAGTCAAGCGTAAGTCGGGCAAGCATGTTGATATTATTTCACCACTGCAAAAGAAACAGCAGAAGAAGAAGCCCGAGGTAACTTCTAAAACTATAATTGTTTTAAGACAAGAGTAAGAAAGAATCTATATTGTTTACTAAAATCGAGTCATCCGATGTATGAAATTGGCACCGAAGGTGACAGAGACGGTGTTGAAGATTCATTTGCATTGTGAGGGTTGTGCCAAAGAGGTTAAGCACTGTATTCTTAAGATAGCAGGTAATTTTATATATACTGAATTTGAGTTCATGGCAGTTATGGTTATGAGTTGGTTGTTGAACATGTCACATTGTTTATTTATGGTTATAATATGTTTATAATATCCATTAAAGATGTCATTCACCATTAGTATTTAGAATTCTGTTAATTGAAAGCGTGGGAAGATTAGTAGATAACTAAAAGGAAAATCGCATACACAACAAACAACATTGTTAAGCTGAACTGTAGACGATGTTTGGAAACAGTTAATTCAGTATACATGATCACAGTCTGCAATTTCCAAACACCGTTTGAGAGTGGGCATATTCTGGAATTCATGGTGCCTTTTAATTCAGTTGATTATGTTACATATTGATTGTCACAATGTAATGCATGATAGTGTTACTTTAGAAACATTCACTATTGGTTATATATAGCAAATGGTATTTGTTCATTACTTCATTTGATGAATTTCCCACAAATTTACCCATGAAATTTCCCGCATAGCTAAACTTGGTGTCTACTTTGTGTGTAAATTGTTCCCGCTAAAACATGTCCCACAAACTACCATGACGTGAGTCATCGTGGAAAAAAGTACGTGTAATATCGTGGGTATACTTATGTTACCCATAGAGTTTGCGAGGGCTCTTTTTGTTCGTGGGTACTTTTTAATGGGTAATTTTCATATGTGCATCATGATTAATATGGTAACGAAAATCATTTGTTTGGATTCTGCAGGTGATATATGGACAGGTTTTGAGAATGGGGCTGAGAATGGGGCTGCATTTGTCGAAGGAGTTGAAGCGAAGTTGTGGCAGGTACATTGGTGCAGACGTGGATGGTGGCGTAGGTTGATGGTTGCGATAATGTTCGTGGCGTTAGCGGGTTTGTGGTACGACAATAGTGCCAGGTTGCGGTGTGGTGGCGACAGTGGTTATAATGTCCCGGCCACTTATGTAACGTTGTGGGTTGTGGGAATATGCTTAAGAAATATCATAGGATACAACATGAGTATGTGATTTGTTAGTTTACATCAAAGATATTAGGAATAAGAACTTATTGGTATATATATACATATGTATTATACATTCTTGATTTTAAGTACATTATGTGGTTCTTATTATTTTGTCCTTGATTTTTTTTGTTCCTTTTATAGGAATAAGACGGCCTGGCTTATTATTTGATCATCTTTTTATAATGTAAGCCATGAAACTGCTACTTATTGATACATATATAAACTTACAAGTTTTATAAATCAGTTTCACAGCAAACGTCTAATGCTAGCCAAACAACTTGCAATGTGCTCATTATTTATCACTATGTGGTTTACAGTATGTTTGGAATGATATAAACTCATGTTTCGGTGACTAAAATCTTCAAATGCTCCATGTGAGGTTATAAATCCCAAGGTTGCGGGCATGATATCGAGCTTAAAAAAATGGAACGGAGATCATCTCTTTTTATATGTCTCTTTAATGTCACATTACATATTTTAGTATTACGCTTTAGTATGCTGATGAAGCTTATGTAATATAAACTAAAAGTACATATGACAATCTTATAGTTTAGATTCAGTTGTTCAATATGTAACATTAACCTTGCCATAAATCTTTCAAAAAGAACCCTACAAGTATGAATTCAACAACGATGCACATAAGTAACAATCAGATTTCTTCTAAAGATCATGCCCGGTGCAACGCACGGGTGTCGACAAACCTCGTAAAGTGATAAAAATAAGACTATATACATTAATTTATCTAAACATGAGTAACATACTCCCTCCGTCCCAAAATTATCGTCTCCCGACAAAAAACACATAGTTTAAGAAAAGTGCATTTATTACTGCTTTCTCTTTCTTACTTTTTGACAGAATGACAGTTTTACCCTTAGTTAATTAATTAAAGTCTTTTTTAAAGTTTGTAATATTAATTTCAAACAAGGGTAATATAGTAAACTTGATCAAACTTCCCTATCTATTTTTAGTAGTGGACAATTAAATTGGGACATCCCAAAAAGGAAACGTGGACAATAAAAATGAGACGGATGGAGTAAGAAGATAGAGAGAATAGAGAATTGTATTATTCATCTCACAATGGAGGTATGTATATATAGATACAAGATGGAGTATTCCACAAGATACAATTCTAATAAGATAACTACCAATATTAAAAGATATGGACATCCATTCCATATTTATCCATAACACTCCCCCTTGGATGTCCATTTGAGGAATATGCCTCGTTAAAACCTTACTAGATAAAACCCGGTGGGACAAAAATCTAGTGAAGGAAAAAGAGTACATAAATCCTTTATACGCTCGGGGATGTTGCCTCATTAAAAACCTTGCCGGAAAACCCTGTGGGGACAAAACCATGGTCAAGGGAAAAAGAGTGCAACGCGTATGTTCTCTCCCCCTGATGATCACATCACTTAAGCTCATTTAGTCTCTGAAATGCACATTAAAGTGTCTTGATAGAATCAAGTGAATAAATATTCTCTACACATGTTGTTCGCATATCCATACGTCATACATCTCATTCAAGTATATCATCGAACTTTACAAGTTATTCATTACCAACACCATGTATGACCACTTGCGAAAATTTAATGGTTCATACACATTTTAGTATGACATATCTAAATCGATATTGTGATCATCATCTTTATAAATCAAGGGAGTCTTTCCAACATCATGTGACCTCATAAACATGAGAGTTGTTTATCCATATAAAGATATAACTTTGTCTTTGATGATGCACATAGATTTCATCCTTAAGATGTTAATTTCATAACTAAGACAAACTTTGTCTTGTTTCAAATTCAATTTCTATGCATTCAATCAATTTTACAATCATAAAATCAAATTTTATGAAACTTAAAACATATCCAAATCATATCTCTTTATAAAGTATCATAGGAAAATTCTTTATTTGGCACACCAATGCGATTATAACACATATGCCCAAAACATAATTAATTCAATACAATCAAGTAGTGTTCTCGAGAACTTTTCTTATATGCTTAAGCATTAAAATTCACTAGCATGCTTCATACATTTTATATCCAGTACTAAAATCTCAACATCACATGAGCTCTATTCATTTATCTTTTAGACGCATATCAATTACTTATTATATTGCCAGACTTATAAAATATTAATGCATTATTTGATCCACCACATGAGAACATATCTCCTTATAACCATGTCTCGTCACAATAGAATTTAATCTTTCATTATATCTTTGTGTCTTTACATCTTTTGGCCGCTCATTAAAATATCTGCACTTCCTGCGGGTATTCTTCCCTGATCCTCACCATGATTATAGCGTTATTTATTTATTTACATAATCATTACCATGGCCATTACCTTTTATAATAATATCGACGCCGATTCATTACTTTTCGATTCCACATTCCGCTAGACATTGCATTATAGCATTTATCGAGATCTCGTAGTTTTTCACGTACCCGGGGTTTTTCAATTACCTTCATGTCTAGTTTCTTTTTAGGAGACTATTATGGGGTCTTTATTACCTCAATTCGACCATCTTAACTTTCTTGCTCCATTTTATATATTCATTCGAGGTCTTTTATTTGGAATCGATTAGTCTATCACGTTGCATACGTGCCATAGACTCACTACCATTTTATGGTTCTTACTATTGGGACAAACATTGTAATTGGAGCATTAGCAGCGTATATATGATCTAGTCACTTCATTTAGGTTACTAAACTTGTCTGGCAATTACTAAATCTGGAAAATAAATTATCCTTTGAACTTCACGTTCATATTCATTAGTGTGAGGATCAACATTTGTATTGTCTCAATTCATTCTAAATTCCTCGCTGCTCATTCTCCCCCTGAATAAATTATCACTCTTAACATCCCATTTTGTGCGTTGTGATGGATTTACTATGATATATATCGCACATTTAGAATATCTCACATGGGAACTATATGGTTTGTGACCAAAAACCATTATAACGGGGAGGATTCATTATAAATTGTTGGTAAGATGCGAATTCATATGTTATAACATGCCCCATAAACTAAAACTTTTGTTCTCATAATTATTGGCTTTGCAATCAACTGAAGACGATTTATAAACGTTTCAACAAAAGCAATTCGCGTATGAACATGGGTTTCATAAAGTTCAACACTTATTCTAATAATCGCCCGATACTTGAAAGTATTCACCACCATTCTCAATAATTTTATTTGGAAAACCGTGCTCGTATTTTATAAGTCGAGCATTAATCACGACAACTTTAAGTTGCGTCTTTGGTGATCATTTTGACGATGCATCGATTTTAAAACTCAAAATGATCAACTCATCGGGTGTATATGCCTAAATACATCTCCTTTATATTATTTCTAAAATTTTATCGGACAAACTCTTTACTTTAATTTAGTGATAATAATTGAACAATTAACTTTTATTGAGAACAATCAAATCTATCTTTCAAGATATAGTTCTTATATACATTTCACATTATCATTGACCTGAGATGGTCCAACGGGTCATGCCAATTACCACAATAATCTTAGCTCATAAGCTGATACTATCCTTTATGATCACATATGCTTCAATTTGCACATCACTTTATGCAAACTCAAATAATAATATATTATCACAATGAAACTTATATATCTCCAATAAAATTTACATGAGCATTTTTAAAACTTTAACATCATTCAATTTAGTACTCATTTAGCATATAGCATCATCACACAAGGAAATACGTGTTATACTATTGAAGTTTCACTATTAGCAAAACAAATACATACCGCTGATCATCATGTATAATAAATAAATAATGCACACGTATATACGATAAACTCAATGACAAGATTAGAGTCAAGTAAGACATCGTATTTTATTGAAGAGATTTAATGATATTTTGATAGAGCTCCTTTTATATATATTAAAGGTAAGCGTAATACAAACGTTGTCAACAATATCTTTATAATTAAAGATTTAAGTTCATTTGGATACCAAACCTTTGGGTAGTTTTGAATTTCAAAACTATTGGGGTTGTGTTTTGACATGTTATTATATATGTTATAATCGATAAAAATAAGTTGGGGGTTATAAACATGTTCATTTTTGATAAGTGTAATTGTTGGATTAAACATGAGTTAATTATGTATAAATTGTAATTAAAAAGTAATTAATTAAAATGGAGGGACTAAAAGTGTAAATTCTGAAAAAGTATGAAGGTCTGGTCATTTCTTAATATATCAAGTTAGTGAATTTTCATATTGAATCTATACAGGGATTGTTTATGATAATTGTTTGGGATAATTTAAAGCAAGATATTGATTTGAATTAATTAGTAAACTAAAAGGACTAAATATGTAAATTATGTAAAATTAAGGGTTTGACTTGTAAATACATAAAATGGAAGGTATAACCTGGAATAAAAATGGTAAAAGCGGGGGGGGTGGAGTAGAATTTACACGTTTTAAGACCTTTGAAATTTGTTGATTTGGCACGAGTTTAAACCCTATAGGGACGGTGTGGAGGAGGAGTAGTCATATTTAAACCCTAAACTTGAAAGTTGACGGTTAGAGTGCGTGCCTGAGGAGGAGGCTGGATCCACAAAATAATTAATAGAATCTCAAGTGGATGAAATTACTAGAGTTAGGGATTACCAACTAAAAAAGAGAGGGAGAGTGGGGCGATAGAGAAAGGGGGTTTTACTGTGTTTATTTTTGTAGTGGGAGAGGTTTTGAGAGAGGTATTTGGCGATTTCTGCCTTTTTTTGGGGATAATTAGATGGGCTAAGTTCACGGAGGGGGCGGGAGGGGGGAGGTTTAAATATAATGTGGGGAGGTGTCGAAGGCGCGGGTAGGGAGGTTATTTTATTTTAGGGTGTGGAGGGTGAGTGTGGGAGTAGATGAGGGAGGTGGGAGGGGGTGGGAGGGAGTGGGTTAGAAACTTTACCATTTTTAGTAAATTTCTATTGTTTACATAACTTCCTTTTTAGTATCTTTATTTACATATATCATCATCTTTCCATTTTTAGTAACTTCATTTTTATTAGGTACCAATATTAGTAAATCACATTTGAGATTCTATAACGAATCTTGGATCGTAAACGGAGCGAAAAACGAGAGACCAACAATAAAACTATTGTACAGGGTTAAATGACCAACATACCAAAATTTAGGGAATAAAATGCCAAATCAACAAATTACAAGTTTAAAAGAGTAAAATAACAAAGATATAACCATTTTATACAAGGATATGACCTTACCCTAATAGTAATTACAAGTCAAACCCTAATTTTAAACAAAATTTAACAATATTTAAGTCCTTGATAGTATACAAAATTAATTAAACCATAACTTTAATTATCCAAAATTAACAAAAAAACAGATACCCTTTATATAATCCAAATAAGACAAATCAAACTTTATATATTAAGAAAAGACCAGACCTTATACTTTTCAGATTTACACTTTTAAAGGTTCCCTCCATTTATAATTATTTACTTTCTAATTACAATTTCATACATAAATAACCATGTTAATTATCCAAAATAATATCAAAATGACATATTAAATACCCCCCGATACATATTTTTTATCAGATTATAACAAATATAATAACATGTCTAAAACAAACCCCAAAGTTTCTGAAAATTACAAAACACCCCCTCATATCTTTTAATCCCATTTCGGCTAAACAATTAAGTCCCAAAACCCTAATTTAATTTTTCCCCAATTCCAACACACTTTTTATACAATACTTAGCACTTAATAAACCTGGGAAAATTAGAAAAACCCTAACCCCAATTCGTTTCTTTCCTTTTTTCCTTTAATTCGAATTCGGCAAACATAGGAAATCCCCAAATAATTATTTCGAATCTTTCTAAAATTTTTCCAACAATTTATCTGAGATTTACATGAAATAGAACCCTATAAAAATATATAATCAATTATTCAACCCTTTTCCATGCCGAAATACAAAACATCCTTAAAATTAGGGTTTCAAATATGATTCGATTCTAATAAATCAAAATAACGAATGCATGATAAATTTTCCTTATGATTATAACTGACTTAATATGATGAAATTAAGTTTAAAAATACCTATTGATGATCTTGGAATATATATAATGAATTTATAGAATCCTATTGGGTGAAATTCGAACCAAATCAAACACCAAGATCGAACCCAGCCTTCTACAAACTTTCCACTATTTTTCCCACACTCCTTGCTCTTCAAAACACCCAAAAAAATCGTCTTGCCTTTTGTAAAAAATTTTTGGTCCCCCCGCCTCATGATTTAAATAGGTTTTGGAAGAAATTTTTTTTTTAGAGTTTTAATCAAAAATAAAATGTAAAAAAGATATACTTAAAGTATTTTAGGCCGAGATTTTTGGGGCTTCAAAATAATTAAATCAGATTTTTAAATCAGCCAAAAATTATTTAGTAAAATATTCATATATATTTGCTTTAAATTTGTATAAATAAATACATAACTATTAATAATTTTGGCATAAATACATATATATAAATATTAATTATTTTTCTTGTATAACATAAGGTATTTTAATCTTACAAAAATTTTATAATTGTCACATGTTGCATTTTTATAATTTCTAACATTTAAATGAAATTTATTTAAGCTTTTATGGAATTTTCTTGCATTAGGGGTATTTTGGTAATTTCACATTTGTTGAGATTTTTAGGTTTTACAGTAAATCACCACAACGCACAAAATGGGATTTTAAGAGTGATAATTCATTCAGGGGGAGAATGAGCAGTGAGGAATTTGAAATGAATTAAGATAATATAAATGTTGATTCTCACACTAATGAATATAAACTTGAAGTTCAAGGGACAATTTACATTCCAGATCTAGTAATTGCTAGACAAGTTAAGTGACCTAAATGAAGTGACTAAGATCATATATATGTTGCTAATGCTCCAATTACAATGTTTGTCCCAGTAATAAGAACCATAAAATGGTAGTGAGTCTATGGCACGTATGCAACGTGATAGACTAATTGATTCCAATTAAAATCCTTGAACGAATTAATAAAATGGAGCAAGAAAGTTAGGATGGTTGAATCGAGGTAATAAAGACCCCATAATAGTCTCTTAAAGAGATTCTAGACATGAAGGTAATTAAAAAAAACTCGGGTACGTGAAAAACTATGAGATCTCAATAAATGATATAATGACATGTCTAGTAGAATATGAAATCGAAAAGTAATGAATCAACGTTGATAGTATTATATAAGATAATGGCCATGGTAATGATTATGTAAATAAATAAATAGCGCTATAATCATGGTGAGGATCATGGAAGAATACCTGCAGGAAGTGCATATGTTTAAATGAGCGGCCAAAAGATGTAAAGACGCAAAGAAAAAAAAAAGTATTGAAGTCTACAAGTGACGAGACAAGTTATAAAGAACATTTCACATGTGGTGGGAACAAATAAATGCATTAATTTTAATATGTCTGGCAGATAAAATAAGAAATCAGATATGCGTCAAAAGATAAATGAATTAGAGCTCTAGTAATGTTGAGATTTTAGCACTGGATATAAAATGTATGAAGCATGCTAGTGAATTTTAATGCTTAAGCATATAAGAGAAGTTCTTGAGAACACTACTTGATTGTATTGAATTAATTATGTTTTGGGCATATGTGTTATAATCACATTGGTGTGCCAAATAAAGAATTTTGCATATGATACTTTATAAAGAGATGGATTTGGATATGTTTTAAGTTTCATAAAATTTAATTTTATGATTGTAAAATTGATTGAATGCATAGAAATTGAATTTGAAACAAGAAAAAGTTTGTCTTAGTTATAAAATTAACATCTTAAGGATGAAATCTATGTGCATCATCAAAGACAAAGTTATATCTTTATATGGATAAACAACTCTCATGTTTATGAGGTCACATGATGTTGGAAAGACTCTCTTGATTTATAAAGATGATGATCACAATATCGATTTAGATATGTCATAATAAAATGTGTATGAACCATTAAATTTTTGCTAGTGGTCATACATGATGTTGGTAATGAATAACTTGTAAAGTTCGATGATATACTTGAATGAGATGTATGACGTATGGATATGCGAACAACATGTGTAGAGAATATTTATTCACTTGATTCTATCAAGACATCATTAATGTGTCATTATCAGAGACAAAATTGAGCTTAAAGTTGAGTGATCATCAGGAGGAGAGAACATATGCGTTGCACTCTTTTTCCCTTGACCATGGTTTTTTCCCCACGGGATTTTTCGGCAAGGTTTTTAATGAGGCAACATCCTCGAGCGTATAAAGGATTTATGTACTCTTTTTTCCTTTACAAGATTTTTGTCTCACTGGGTTTTATCTAGTAAGGTTTTAACAAGGCATATTACTCAAATGGATATCCAAGGGGGAGTGTTATGGATAAATATGAAATGGATGTCTATATATTTTAATATTGGTAGTTATCTTATTAGAATTGTATCTTGTGGAATACTCCATCTTGTGTTTATATATAAATACCTCCATTGTGAGATGAATAATAAAATTCTCCATTCTCTCTATCTTCTTGTTTATTGTTCTTTACGTTATTGTTTCACAACCGAAATATATATTTTTTTGTCAATAAAATGGGTATTAAAAGTGTATTATTTGTATCTTAAGGTTAAGACGTAAGGGTACCAATTACCTTTTTGGTTATATCCTTCTGTCAGTTTCTTAAACAAATTTTATAAAACATGATAAATTGGTTTTGACTAAAAGATTTTTGTGAAAACCATAAGGGGGGGTTGAATAGTTTACACGTTTGTTTTACGGTTTAAAAGTTTACTTTCAAAAATGTATAGATCCGAGTTATATGTTCAATCAAATCATAATATGAACAAGCAATAACTATCTAAACGAAAACTAAATAACAATAATAATAATGTAAAAGGATAAGGAAAGAAATAACCAAACCAAGACACCGAGATTTTATAGTGGTTCGGCTACGAAGCACCTCTTCGCCCTACTCCACTCCCCGAGTATCCTACTCGAGATTTCACTATGTCAACAAGCTCCCTTTAGGCGGAGAAAACCGTTTACACGTCGCTTACGTTATTTTCCGACACTAAGCTAAATGTCGAGTCCTAATCTTAGCTAGAACCAATCTACCACTTCACAAGATATACACACTCACAAGATCTACACTATCAGATCTACACAATATCCGAATCACACAAATACACAAGATAAATACAATAGAGGTTTGGTACTTAGAAGAAGAGAGGAGAGATCACTAATTAACACTTCGTTTCTTGACGAATACGAGTGTTCTTCTCTTGCACTTGAATGAGAGGGAAGAGATGAGAAGAAGAGATTAGATCACTTGAATCAAGATCAAGAGATGTTAGTGATCAAGATATTTAGTGAGAGAAAGAAGGTTTTTCGAGAGAGAAAGAAGTGTGAGAAAATTCGTGCAAAGAGGTCTGATTTTCAGCAAGGGATGGAGCAGTATTTATAGGCAGGAAAATCCAACGGTAACTGGCGGCGGTCCTAGCGGTCCCAGATATATAAGGGGGCCGCCAGGCCTATAAAGGGCCGCCAGGTAGACTCCGCTCCCTTTTTTGTCTTTTTGTGGGGAAGGTTGTATCTGGTATAGAAGCTTCCGTTTTGGGGGTAAAATTTAAATTTCAAATTTTAAGTTTTTAATAAAACTTTTCTTTTAATTAGAAAATATTTTGTATAATTAATTTTGTGAAAATCTTTTGCAAAAATTTAATGGATAAGAGAAAAATATTTTCTTGATCACTAATCATGCTTAATGATTTTTTTGTTCATACCTTAAGTGATTACTAATCTTAGAAATGGAATTTTACGATTAATAATGTGTAAACGTATAATTTTATCGTAACGTTTTTACATTTTGTTATTATCAAAACATTGAGAGGTCAAAAAATAAAAATAACGTTTTTAGACATTATTTGTATTAACACCATCCTCAGAATTATGAACAGACATGATTAACAATCAATTAAAGAGATAAAAAAAGAAAGAAGTTCCTAGGCTTTCACACCACTCAAGGTGGCAGATCAAGGGCAGATAAAAGCAATAAACAACTACTACTTTATAAAAACAACAACCCCAACAACAATCACCTTCTCACAAGATAATAATGAAAAATAGAGAGTTAAAGAGGTGTTACAAAGCTTTGAAGAATAAACAGCAGAATCAAGTCAAACCCAAACCGACTATTCTCTTTATTCACTTAGTAAAGAGAGCTAGCAGATTCACAGCAGCAAGCCAATACCCAGTAACCAAGATCCACAAACCCCAATTTCTCAAAATTAGGGAAAAACATCCCAAAACTTCTAAGATTGACCAAGAATCAATTATTAACCAATCTTAACCATCAATAATCACCAGAGATCAATAAACCCCTAAATATTATTAAAACCTTAATTTCTCAAAATTAGGTTTTTTCAAAAAAACTTAAAGATTTGTAAGATTGAATCACAGACCTAACATAAGAATTGATTTGATTAAACTAGAAACAATT